>JAZHPH010000331.1:0-27225 GCA_037356405.1 Nasonia oneida | reverse complement strand
AATTTCACTACACCGCAAAACTCTACAGAATCATATAACCTATTGTTATACATTGTTGACAACAGTAGGTTATACGATTGTGTAGAGTTTTGCGGTGTAGTAAAATTACCAAAAATGTGTACAGGGAATTTCCGTGCAGTAAATATCTGTGTAGAATTTTTCCGTGCAGTTATTTCCTGTGTAGAATTATTTTGTGTAGCGTGTAGGGTTATTTTTGTGTAGAGTTTGTACGGTGTCTTTAGTAGTACAAATTTAGATTATAAATATCAATCTTAACTACAAAAATATTTTAGATCTTTTTAATTTTTATATTATAGTATACGTATGTATAAGTGTACAAAGTTAGAAATCTAACATATTTTTAGGTAAAGGTAGCATAGAATTTTAAGGCTTACAACAGCACAAATAGCCCAGCCAGTAATATACAGGATTTTGAAGTTAAGAACCAGGATTTAATCCTCGGTTAGGACAAAGTTTTTTTTTGTGGTCAATTTATTTGAATTAGCAACAAATGTATCTTTCATAATTGTTTGGTAAAAATAAAATAATTTAATTTATTTTTATTAAAACAAATACTTTAATTTGATGAGTGATTTCTGACGTGATTTTGAAGGTGATTCATCGCGTGAGAAATCACGCCAAATAGTCACGTGATTTATCACGTGAGAATTCAAGTGATCTATCACGTGATAGATCCTGTGATAAATGGCGTGATTTTTCTCCCCAGGGTTTGGACCATAAAATGTCTGACTTCTCGCAGAATGACATATATATGTGTATTTATGTATTTATGTATGTGTGTGTACACGCACACATATCCCTTAACTTATCTTTAGTCATCTCAAATAAATTTCCTTGTTTCGTCCTTAAATACTCAATATCGGAACCTGTGAGCAGTGTTTGAGTTTTACAAGTATGAGGATAGTTTTCTAGAGTCTGAATGTTTGAACTAAATGTTTGTACTTAAAATAACAACAATATCAATTTTATCGTAACTTATGTTGGCAATCAATCGGAGTTCGAAGAATAATACAAATTTTATTCCTTATCTGTGTCTGAAATATTTATGTATGACTTTTAAAATTAACTTTTGTAAACACTGTTATGGATAAATATAACGAGTACAGTTTTCAACTCAGAGTGCGCAGGTGCAAACGCTCCTTCATATAGAATAGTAGACTTTTACAATTCACATATAATGCCATTACGTTAAAATGATAAATATGCAATAATATAATATAACCTTGTAATAATGTACATTAAATATTGATAAATTCGTGCAGAATATCTATTTTCAACACATTAATATTGCGATTAGTATATACGATTAGTATATACGATTTTGAGCTACTCGCAGTCAAAAATATGTTTTTAGCAATAAAATGTATGGTTTGTTAGAAGCAAAAATTTTTTTGAAATACAAATATTTATCTAGCTGTAACAAGAAACATAAGGTTTGTATAATTCTAATGTATTTCATATGTTATCACTTTATATAAGATCAAATTCAGACATTTTCATAATCATGTTTTCAAAATCTTCGAAAAGAGTATGAAAGAACGGATATAAAAGAACTCCTAAAAGTGTATTTTACTATAAGTATTTATATTTTGTGAAGCATACATTTTCAAATATATTAACTAATAAATAGATTAATTAATTTTCGCTGAACCTTCCTTATCCAAATATTGAGCAAAATTTCTTGTGATTTAAGCGTTTTGCACAACATGAATAATATGAATATAACCTACGCGATATTTGAATTAAATGTAGAAATAAGCTTTTCTCAGTAAATTCGAATTCAAGTAAATATAGTTTTTTTTTATAAATGCAAAAATGCCTCTTCATTGGAAACATAATATTTAGTCTATTAATTTTCTAGTTTCGTTTAAATATAGTGCTTTTAGAAATACGTGTATAAGAACGTTTATATTAACTACACAGGATCTGTTAAGATAATTTTTTTGTGGTATATAGTCGGTTAAAAAGAAGATGACATAGGGGATGTGCCCAGTACGGATACCCTTAGCTATTTTGGGCATAACTTTTGAACGGAACGATAAATATTCAAATTCAAAATTTCTACGTGTTCTCTAGTCAATTTTCTACAAGGAAACGGACGGGCGCCAGTCAAAGTAGCAACTAAAAAAAGTTATCTGCGTTCACGCAAAACATACAATTTACGAGATCTCAAAAACATGCGCCCAGTATGGATAATTTCAACTATTTCGACTGTAACTATTTACTTACCCTCAACAAAAATAAAAAAATTTTAAGTAAAGTTCCTAAAATAGCCCTCTACGATTAGGAATGGTCTTGATTCAATTTTTCGTCACACTTTTGAAATACACATTTTCTTATTTTCCTTATTACTTTTGATGTGATTAATTTAAATAATAGTATTGAAGTATGTTCATTAGACCACAAATATGTACGAAAAAACTGTAAAGTAACTCCATCTGTTACTGGGAGCTGGATACATGAAATTATCCATACTAGGGGGTGAGGGTAAATATTTTGAAAAATAAAAATGAGAAAGGGTAAAGATTAGAAATTCAAAATATATAAACTGAGATTTTAAAATAAAAAAAATGTATAAAACAAAAATGTTGAATTAAAATATTGCGAGAGGTAATATTTGTAGTTAAAAGATTGCAAAAGCGATATTTTTAGGAATCTCCAAATTTAGGTTTTCAAAATTATACCTTTCCAATATTTTGGGACTTAAAATTTTACCTTTTGTTATAATTCAATTCGTAATTTTTGCGTTTCAAATATTTGTTTTTTATATTTTTACCCTTACCCCATACTAGGAATTATCCATACTGGGCACATCTCTTCTACGTGAAAAAATTAAATTATATAGTACATAAATTGATGAAATTAGATTTTAATTATTTTAATGTATACTAGCATACTCTACTCGTGAGTATGTTAATATAAAATTTTATTATTACAATACAGTTTGGATGAAATAATATTCAAAAATTTCATTTCGATACAAACTATCATCAAACATTTAAATTAATTTGTTATAGTAGGTATATAGGTTTAGTAGACCTGTATAAAATTTTTTGTACGACTTAACTATAATAGCCACTTTATTCCCTCTAAAAAGCAGGACTAAAGCTTTTTATGCCCTCATATATTTTGTCCCGTATTTGCGGTAATTAACCCTAACAGCACAAAAATATTTTAAAATCATTTTGAAAATATTTTACATGTTACTGCAATCATTTCAATCATATTTCTAAAATATTGTTACAATGTTAATTGTCCTAAAGTAGAAATATTTCTAAAAAATATTGCAAAAAAAAATATTCTAATATCATTTTATAATATTTGCAAAACATTTTTAACATATTTCAAAATATTTTGTAATATTTTTAAAAGATTACAAAAATATTTCGTTGACAAATTGCTGCCAAACCTCAGACTAACATTTGTAAATATTTACAAAATATATTAAATTTTTTTTAAATATTGATGTACAATATTTTAATAAAACATTTTAAAATATTAATATAAATTATTTATAAAATATGTACAAAAATAATTTAAAAATTATATGTAAATTTTATTTTCGCAAGGTTTAACGAACATTTTATTTATGTTTTTGAGACATGCAAGTTTACATATTTCATATATTATGAATCAAGAGGCGTGATAGCGCTGCACTGGCAAGAAAGGACGAAGTTCGGTTCAGGACAGGGCGACCCTATATATACTTTAAAATTGGGTTTTTTAACCTTCAACAAAAATCTCCAATCACATTTAAATCATTAGTATTGAGCGTATACGCAATATGTTAGCATCTATTTGAAATATATTAAGCTAATCTTTCATATTTGAAAGGATAATTCGAATATATTACGTTATTAACTTAACATTACAAGTTGAAAATTTGCTCGGTGAATTTCTTTTCGTCAGAGTTTCTTCTCCCGATATTTCGTCTTCTCCGGTCACATGACTTCCGGTGAGATGCATTATATGCCAGTGGTTACAGCAGTTATAATCTACTTTACCGACATTTATCTGCTACTCGGTGACACGCGATTGTGCTATTATATATTCTGTACATATAATAATGCTATACGATTATATGCGCGATGAGATCAATATCTAAAGTAATAGTAGCTTGTTGTCTATCAAATAGATCAAGATTTCAAGAACAGTATGCTTTGTAAAAGATGTGAAATCTCCCTAAAAAAGTTTTTCCAAAAGTAAAAACCTTGACACGAAAAAGACTAATAAAAGTAGTGAAATCTATAAATATAAAAATGTCAAGTAAATGATCTTTTTTTGCTATACGCATTTAGATATTTTTTAGAAAACCTGGTTTCAACTTTAATTTTATCTTAGCGCGTATAGCAAAAAAAAAAGAACATTTACTTGACATTTTTATATTTATAGATTTCACTACTTTCGCACTAATTTCGCTATACGCGCTAAGATAAAATTAAAGTTGAAACCAGGTTTTCTAAAAAATATCTAAATGCGTATAGCAAAAAAAGATCATTTACTTGACATTTTTATATTTATAGATTTCACTACTTTTATTAGTCTTTTTCTTGTCAAGGTTTTTACTTTTGATAAAAGTTTTTTTAGGGAGTTATTAAATTTTGAAATATTTTATGGATATATATCTGAAAGAATTTAAGAATTAAAAAACCTTGACGTGACGGAGATTTAAACCAGCGACCTTCTGTATGACAGTCTGGCACTCTACTCGTTACGCTCTAAATGAACTTAAAATTATCGCTTAAAAAATATCACTCATACACCACCACAATGATTTCGGAATCGTATACTTATGATGTACTTTTGTAAATTATTTCTTTAAGTATATAAATTAAAAATACCATATTTTGTATTATAAATGTCTCAAATATAGAATATGGTGTCAGCAACACAGATTTCTGTAATGTGTTAATTTTGTTTACAAATTAATTGCGCCTTTTTAGAGTGATCTTTTTTTTATTTGAACTTAAATGCGTTACATACTTCTCAAAAGGGTCAATATATTTAAAAAAATTTAGATTTTTGGTTTAAATTTTTAAGAAGTATTTAAAAAAAAGTTGTAATATGCGTATATCTACAAAATATTTCTTATATATTTTAAGATAAGCGTATGTAAACTGTGCGGGTACCAGCTCATGCGGGACCCAGCTCACCCCCTCTTTTTTTGCGTTGGCGAGCCACTGCGGGTCCCAGCTCACCCAGGGTTAGCGAGAAAAAAATGTATCCGCGGCCGAGATTTGAACCCGGAACGTTCAGTATAGCAGGCCGAGATCTTACTCTCGACCCACCGCCGCACTTTTTAGTCGCTCGCATATTAAGCGTACTCCTCAGTCTCCGAAACATCTTCCCACTCCATGTGAACATTGGTGAGATAGTAGAGTTTCATGATTTTTACATTTTGCAGAGCGCAGGTAGACTTGTAGGCTCCATTGTGATTAGTGCATACAGTCACGATTTTCGGCAAATCTACCGAGGGATATCCGTAGTCACAGATATCAGTGGTGGTGAGATCAAAACGTTCTAGCCATCATCGGCGTAGTTCTCTTCTGACGAAGATCTTGCTGGCATCTCGAAGAGTTTCCCGGAGCAGTTTGCCGACCTCGGTGTAGGCTATGTTGCCCGATGACCAGGATAGCCCGTGATGACTGCGCTCTAGCCACTCGTTCTCCTTCCTATACTTTTCCGTGAGTCTTCTCCAGGGAAACGGTTCTTGAAACAGCAGGACTACATGCTCGCTCTCATCCGTGAGCGAGACAATAGCCAGCTCCTTGAGAACGAAATCGTTTCCAGGCTGCTTGAAGCCTTGCATATCCACAGCGTACTCCATCATTACACGAGCTTCTTCACGTCTCCGCTGACAGGACTATACTGAATGATACGATCGTGCATGATGAGACAGTAGGCCGAAGTGTTGGCGGAAAAATTATCACGTGACTCGAATTCCAGACGAACGTCGACAGGCGCGCTCTTCAACGTTTCTCTCTGCTTGGAGCAATCGATAACGAAGAGAGGTATATGCGTGATAAAGTCCGCCTTCTTCAGCAGCGGCTTAGGATTCTTGTCGTAGTAGGCGTTCTGGAAATTTGCGTACATATCGTACAGTACGCTGTGCTGATTTCGATTGATATCGAGATTCAAATTTCCGTAGGGATAGTACTGGGAATTGAGGAAGAGTTTGACGTTGCTGAGATTACAGTGATCGAAGCGACTGGCGTTCGCAGTTCTCAGGCTCTTTCGATTAGTCTGCAGACCGAGAACGACGAATCGCGGCTTCTCCAGCTGATTCGATGTTTTAACCGTCCACACGTGCTTCGTGGAGACGGGAAGGAGCGGATACTCGTACAGCTCCCAACTGCGAAAACTCATGCTGATCGGTTTGTTCTTCTCCACGGAATGCAGCAGACGAATTTTCTGCACGTTCGACGCGACAACGTAGGATATGAGCCACTCGATTTTCAATAGTCTAATATTGATGTCCTCGTAAACGTCTAGTCCAGCCACGTTTCTGGTAGCAGTCTGCGTCACGGCGTTCAGATCGCTTCGCGATCTCGTCAGTATGAGCTCGTGCTTGACGTTGACCACGATTTTGCGATACTCCTCGGCACAGCTGAGTATCATACTGAGCGGTATGTTGATATCAAAATAGCCGTCATTGTTGGTCACTTGAAACGTCTCCTCGACGTTTAATCAGCCGGCATTTTCGAGCATTGAGCTCTGATTGGGATTGAAAGAAATCCAACCTTTCATGAACGTGCTAAGACCGACATTTTTAGATCTGTCGATTTCCACGGCATTTATTTCGTATTGAATCCCCTCGAACATGTGGCATATCGCGTTGTTGACCAATCGCGTGCGCTCCAGGGCGCTACATCAGTTTATCGTAGATGTGCAGCGAGCTGCGCGATGGAAGAACGTATAGGTCTTGATGTTGAATGGCTATGCGTATCTCGTCGCTGTTGTTGTATCCAGATGGCGTGTAGGGCTAATGAGTGTGTAACTCGTAATGAGCTATAGACTCGTCGAAGGCCACCGGTGCCTGTATACTCAGAATCTCCTGCATTATTTTCCACGAGGACGTACTCTGAATTTGAGACTCTTCAGGAAGTCTACGTTTTGTCGTGTTAGCGCTTTGGCGATTCGCTGACGACTGATCTCGCTGCGTCTCGTCGACTTGCTTATATAGCCAGCTCCGACTTTGCTGCTGTTATAAACGATACCCATTATACCTGCTTTAGGTGTAATCTGATGGTGATTATTTCTCCGCGAAAATTAACCAAGCGATTGTCTTGATCGACTATTCGCACTTGAAGCTGATCTATGCTTCTCACAGTGATTGGTAGATAGATGACTTGCGAGGGAATTTCGATGATCTTGTATTCTGGAGGTACAGCAGGAAATCGTGAATAGTGTGCACGCGCTGTCCGTTTATATAGGCACCCGAGGTGATGTTATACTCGACTCGCAGAGCGTTGACTTTTAGAATAGCTACAGGTCTATCCGAACTGTGGCTCACGAAAGTCGATCGAATGACTGCACTTAATCACGCTACGAAGCGTATTATTGTTGGGCTTGAGACTGAACGATTGAGACGGCAGGCCTAGCCCGGGGGATAAGAGAACAGCAACAGATAACTTGCCTGGCGTAGGCAAGTTACCAACCGACTGGCGCTAGTAGCTACATGTAAATAGTCTACCTAAGCGCTGGTAGATCGCATGCGCGCAGATAACACAGGAGAGAGGGAGCATCCCGGGTATATAAGGAGCCCCGGAGTCAGCAGCGAGCATTCATGATCTGGCTCTCAACTGAGCAACGTGCGAATGGTAGTACTCGCTGCTTGCTCCGGTCTCCACCATACCCAGTAGTCCATTAGCCCCAGGCTCTCGAAGAGTATGTGAGCAGTCCACTCCCTCTTCTTGTATACTGAGATCCAGCATCGCTTATAATTGAATATTGAATGATTAAATAAATAAATCAAAGACATTTAAAAAATATAAACTATTTCAACCCTTGTTTAGCATTACCCACTCCCATCCTCCCATCAGTTGTGTCACCGGCGTAGGATGGTAGTACCCTGCATTTAGGTGGCGCATCTGGTTCTAGACTCATGGTGAGATGGTAGAACCTCACACATCAGTCTAATAGCTGCGTGGTTTACCTAAGTGTGCAGGATATGCGTAGTGGGAATACCCTACTCATCTCCCTCTACACACGAGCAGCTCTCCTCTGGTGGCTCGGCCATTACAGAGGATAGGGAGGTCTTTTGTCCACTCAATAGATATTACCGGGTGGATCAAAGACTGCTATCGCTCTTCGAATGTGCTTCACTCCTGCTTCACTAACCACGGGTCCCGAATCCTTCGCGTTCGCATACTAACCCTTCGCGGACCGTTTCACGATATACCCTTGGGAGTCAAAGCTTCGCGAAGGTAAACGTCGATATCCTCGATTTCGTAGCTTCCCAAGCTTAACTCGAGGAAGTTTTTTTTTAAACTGCTTCCGCGATAGGGCTTGAGATGAAGGCCCAATCCAGTCTTGCTGGCTTTCAGACAGAGTCCCTTACCCACGCTGATATTTTCCATCGCTCTGTTATGTCGACGAGTCTCCTCTAGTTGCTCTTTCGCAGCCTTGGAGTCGTTGACCGCCTTGGGAATGCCAGCAGCTCCTCCAGCCAAAGCACCCGCCGCACTCAGTCCAGCGAAGATGGGTATGAGGAGAGGAAGAAAGCCATCTACTTTATGAGGTAGTGGCAGGACTCGTGGTATGACCACGTTATCTTTGCCACCAGCCTTCTTCACGGCATCGCGAGCTCCTTTCAAAGCTGATGCGATGACTTCGTGACTATTAGTGCCCTTGATCATCGCTCTCGAGGCTGCCTTCACTATAGCGTTCAGCCTCGTGGATGGTCTCCTCTTCGTCATAGCCATGCTCCTACTCTTCATACCCATTCCCAATTTCGATTTTATTTTCATCGCTTTCGATACGGCGTAACCGGAAATTTTCACGCTGACTCTCTGCCAAGCTTTGTCGGCTAATACTCTATCGGCTTTATTTCTAGCCTCTACGTTCTCGCGATTCTTCGAGTACGCTTATCGTGCTCTTTGCAAGCTTGATCGAGAGGATTTATGCCTAGATCTCCTCTAGCTAGACGTTTAGCTAACTTTGTTCCTGGTCCGCAGTACTGATAGCCCGGCAAATGAAGTTCAACAGGAATTTTGTTGAGCACTTTGTTCACCAAACCACGTCCGCTCTCAATATGTACGATCGAAGGTCCAATGATAACTGATGCATGCGGCTATAAAAGCAACCTATTTATAGAAAATCGATCAGTCTTAGCCGAGGATTACGTTTACTGGGACGATCCGAATGAACTGGTTGAACGGCTTCGTCTCCTCATAGCTGAGATGTCAGCTGGAAATCCTAGTCATACCAACGAGATTCATTCGATTATCGAGGAGCTTACCGAGGCTGGCTATATATATTGAGACTCTCTCTCTCTAGGTTCACCATTCACATCATGAGCGTCGACGTGTTCGGACGTAACATGAAACGTGGCGAGGGCGGTCGAGGACCTGCTGGCCACGGCTTCAAAGTCAACACCGATCGTCAATTTGATTTGGAAAATAAACGCTTGTGCAACGTAGCTGCAGCGCTGCAGCCAAACGATGCCGCTAATCTTCGCGTCGTGCAGGAAGAATCGAAAAAAGTCATTGATTGACTGCTGGAGGCGTATCGAGATGAAATCGATAATAAATTCAGACGCATCGACAGCGAGATCGAGACTATAAAAGCCGTGATCATGCAAATCAATCGAAACATTTACTCTCTGAATGGCGAGCTGTGAACATGTCGAAGAAAGCAGTCGTTAAGGAGCTGCATAAGCCAGCTCGTCGTACGTACACGCGTCGAAAATTCGATGTTCGTGGATTAGACGAGACTTGGCAAGCTGATCTGGTTGAGATGCAGCCTTATTCGCGAGAGAACAAAGGCTACAGATATATGCTCACTGTCATAGACACGTTTTCGAAATTCGCTTGGGCCATTCCCGTGAAGAGAAAAACCGGCGAAGACGTAGCAGCCACTATGAAAAGCATACTTGTGTCGGACGGTCGAGTGCCTAAAAACTTGCATACCGATCGTGGTAAAGAATTTTACAACTCCACCTTTCGGAATCTCATGAAACAGTACGAGATTAATCTGTACTCGACGTATAGTAATCTCAAGACTGTGATCTGTGAACGCTTCAATCGTACGTTAAAAAATGTCATGTGAAAGCAGTTTAGTTTGTGCGGCAGCTTCAAATGGTACGATATGCTGAGTAAACTCCTGACTGCCTACAACAGTCGCAAGCATCGTACTATCGGTATGAAGCCTAAGGATGTGACGGCTGCCAATGTCGAGCTAGTCATGAAAAAGTTTGCACACGAGGCAGCAGCAACAAAGCAGCAGCAGAAACCAAAGTTCAAAATCAATGACATAGTCCGAGTGAGCAGAGCGAAAAATTTGTTCGAAGAAGGCTATACAGCCAACTGGTCGACCGAGATATTTACTATCTCTCGAGTCAGACGCACGAAGCCAGTGACTTATGAACTAAGAGACTTTCGCGATGAGCCTATCGCTGGCTGCTTTTACGAGCAAGAACTCTCGAAAACCGCTCATCCGGACGTCTATCTCATCTAGAGGGTCTTGAAGAGATGAGGTAAGGAGGTATTCGTAAAGTGGCTTGGATTTGACAACACTCACAATACGTGGATCAACAAATCTCAGTCAGTGTAAAAAATATTTTGTTCCTCGTTATTTATCTTTGTATTTGTCGTAAAAACGACACACAGTTTATTCATAATAATAATAATAATAAATACATATTTAAAGAAAAGAAAATTCAAGGCTTCCGTTCTGCTTCTTAGTGACAAATAGTCTTCAAAAAGACGTCAAAAAGACTTCAAATAGACGGCTTTCTTGCGCATCTCGCTGTTGAGATCGATGTAGTCCTTGAACCAGGCCTTTTGATTGAAACTCAGAACTCTGTGAATTTTCTTCAAGTGGAGACCATGCTTCAGCGCCTGCTTGAGACTTCTGTAGTGAATGACGTAACGCTCTTTGTCGTAGAGCGTTGTCATCAGCTTCTTTTGCTTCGACTCTGGCGCTACTCTGTGCTCCGGATACATAGGCAAATCCTTGTGAGAGTCGTGGAGTTCCTTCGGGTATTCCAGATCCACCTCGAGGATGTAGCCAATAGGACTGTCGTCGGCCACGTCGAAGAAACTCGCGTTCTCGATGTCTTCGATCCACTTGAAGCCGGAGCAAGGCAAGGATTGCGTCATGGCCCACCCGTAGATGTTATTTACGTTAAAGTACATCAAGTACGTGGACTCCTTTGTTGGATCGTAGTTCTCGGTCATATACTTATTGTTGGCCTCTGCGTAGCGATTACAGCACTGACTCACACCTCCGCGAATGCCACGCTCGATAAAGAGTAGCATCTCGATATCGGTGAGCAGCTCGAGTTCTACGCCCGTAAACTTGAGCATCGCGTTCCACGAGAGACCGGGTGTCATGTAGTAGTGAGCCGCATCCAGACCGTAAGCCTTCATGCAGTTATCTCGAAAATTCTCAATTATCTCGGTGAGTAGTAGCACATCTGTCTTAAGATACAGATCCGAGTACTCGTCGTAGTCGTCGCTGGAGATGTCGCTGTCAGTCAGGCGGCTGTAAAATTCCGATTGAGCTGGCAAACAAGTCTCGTCGAGTTTATCCAGCGCGAACACGTACTCGTAAGGAAATACTCCCTTACGTTTCAGCAGATCGATCTGTTGCGCGCTGTAACCGTCCTCCTTCTCGAACACCGCTTCGACAGTCTTCAGCTCTTGTAAATAGGATGCCAGTTTATCCAAGGACGAGGCCATGAAGCGAATAGAGTCGATGAAACGAAAGTTCACCTCGCTATTTCCCATATATTTGCTGAACGAGATGTAACGCTCTTTCGTCTGCGGTAACAGCACGATACGACCGGGAAAGGTGTTAGAGATATCCCTGATGAAGAGGCGAGAGTCGTAGTCGCCCAAGTTGTAAAAAATAACTGGAATCGTCCGCGAGTCTTTGTAATATATATTGCAACCGGTGTGAGCCGTACAGCGATACTTTCCCGTGAAGTGGCAATGATCCTTCACTTTCTTCTCCTGCTCGCTGAAAGGTCGAGCGCAGACGTGACAAACTCTAGCCCAGGCGTATTCGCGTTTTTCTTCCGCGCTCAACTCATCCATGGGTACTGGATGCTCGTAGAGCTGCTCGAGTTCTTGTCCGAGCTCGTGAAGACTCGTAGCGAACCATTTAGCTACCGTCTGTTCACCAACGGCCATCTTCCTGTAGCTCTTGTACGTCGACTTGGATTCGTCGAAGCTGCACTTTACGTAGTAGCCGACGCTGAATGCTTCGTGCTCCTGATAAGCACGCTTGTCTTCTTTGATAGGTTTGAGCAGGCATTCAGTAATGGTCGGGCAAACCAGGTAAGCCGGAGTATCTTTTCTGTGAAATCACAGCTAAGGGAATATCGCCCATCTTCGTGGGGGTTGTGTATCGCCCTCCTCATTCTCCCTTTATCCAGGGATCTAACTTTATTGAGCAACTAACAACACACATGCACAACTACTCCACGAAGGTCATCATGGGTGATTTCAATGCTGATCAACTTTCCTCGTCTGAAGACGCCAACTTCATCAAGGCTTTCATCGACGAGAACTCCCTTACTTCTGTGCCATATGGTGCAACTCATCATAGACAAGACTCTGACACCTGGCTTGACCTTTGTTTAATCAATGAGCAGGATCGCCTGCTCTCATACTGGAAGACTGACACACCTTTCATTAATGGACATGACCTTATTACAGCCACACTCGATGTACAGATTCCACGCCACGTACCTAATACCTACACTTACAGAAACTACAAAGGAATCTGTGCTGAGAAGCTAAGGGACTTCCTTAGCGCATGCGACTGGTCATCCTTCACCACACCATCACTTGACGAATGCATCACCATCCTCAACGAAAACATCACAAAAGCCATAAATCATCTCGCCCCATTAAAGACTGTGACACCTGGACGTAAACGTCACCCGTGGTTCACCGCGGCTCTTCGTGACCTTTTAACTGAAAGGAATAGGCTCTACAGGCGTTTTCGCAGAAGTCGTCTACCTTGGGATCTATACTTTTATAGAATCGCAAGGGATGACGCTCATCAACGGGTCGAGGAAGCCAGGCTGAATTACTATTATTCACGCTTGTCTACTCTAACCGACGTTGCAGAGATATGGAGAGAACTTGAAAATCTTGGCATTACCACCTCTAAATCTTCTCCACCTGCTCGGTTCTCTCCAGATGCTCTCAACGAACAGTTCAGTTCCATCTCAAATGACCCTCAAGCTCCATCTGTCGAGGAGTATCTGCGAACCCTCGAGAGTCTAGACCTCCCTGAACACTTCATCTTCAGGGCTATCACAGAATCGGACGTGTTAGCTGCAGTTTCACATTTCAATACCCAGGCCAGGGGAAGCGATGGCATCCCACAGGTTGTAATCTCTAAAGCACTACCAATACTCACTCCTTTAATCTGTCAAATTTTCAACCTGTCTTTGAGTGAGGCATGCTTTCCCTCTGCCTGGAAATCATCGCTCGTAAGAGCATTAAACAAGATCAACTCTCCTACAGCTGTAACTGACTACCGACCGATTTCCCTACTTTGCTTTCTATCCAAGGCGCTGGAGTGGCTGGTGCACAATCAAATCTCTGAATACCTTGAAACTAGACTCTATCTTGATAATTTCCAAACTGGTTTTCGCACTGGCCACAGCACGCAGTCCGGCTTGTTTAAGCTGACTGATGATGTCAGGCTTGGAATAGACAGGAAGAAGGTCACGCTTCTGCTTCTTTTTGATTTTAGCAAGGCGTTTGATACAGTGTGTCACGTCAGGCTACTCGGAAAGCTACCCTCCTTCGGCTTCTCCAAGCAGGTTATCCGCTGGCTTGCATCTTACCTTTCTGGTAGAGAACAGGCCGTCATTGGTGACAACAACGAACTCTCTACATTCCTACCACTAAACACCGGTGTCCCACAGGGCTCAGTCTTGGGCCCCTTGTTGTTCGCGTTATACATCAATGACATTGGCTTCTGCCTTGACTCAGATGTATCCCATCTAGTCTACGCGGATGATCTACAAATCTACTGTCAATGCCCCCTTGAGGAGCTCGATTCCTGTTCTGACAGGATGAGTGCTAACGCCGAGAGGATAATGGGCTGGGCAGCACTAAACAGACTTAAGCTGAATGTTAGTAAGACTAAGGCGATCGTCCTGGGCTCACCCTACTATATCAATGCTCTACCTTCTACTGCTAACACCTATATAAATATAGGGGGGGCCCAGGTCAACTTTGAATCATCTGTGCGCAACCTGGGGCTGGTGCTTGACTCAAAACTTACGTGGAAAGAGCAGGTTACACAAACTTGTAAACGTGCACACTCTTTAATGTATCGACTATATTTCTTTCGGAAGAGCACTAGCCTCAGATTGCGCCAACATTTGGTGCAAGCACTCCTATTTCCCCTCATCGACTACTGCTCACTTGTTTACTGCGACCTGACTCAAGAGCTTGACTTAAAACTGCAGAGGCTTGTCAATACGGGAATCCGATACATCTATGGTGTAAAGAGGGACGAGCACATCTCCTCTTACAGGCGTGAGTTGCAATGGCTCACCACTGCCGGACGTAGGAAGTACTTCATGGCCTGTTTTCTTAGAAAAATTTTCAACACCTCAATACCAGCTTATCTACTAGCCTATTTTGACTTCCACGTCGCACTCAGGCCTGTCAGGGGCGAGGTGACTCCACTGGACATCCCGTCCTTCAAGACGGAGACGCTGAAGAATTCATTTTTCATCAGCGCCTCCTACCTCTGGAACAGCCTTCCATCTCAACTTCGCGACACACTATCCATATCACACTTCAAACAAGCAGCTAAAAATTATTTCTTTAATTTGGAAAACACATAAACATCGCACAAACATACATACATTCTCTTTCATCTCATTTCATCTCTCAACATCACACACACCTTTACACTATATACCCTTACACAAATTTTATTTATTCCTTTATCATAATACACTATATTTGTTATATGTATAACATAATGTACAAAAATAAAGAGCAATTAATCTAATCTAATCTAATCTCTCTCTGGCAAGCAAAAATTCATTTTTACGTTATTGATTTGTAGTCCTAAAAAGGACTGATTGCAATGCATCCGTCAATGTTCAAGGCTGTCGTCGTCGTCCGCTTGGCATCACCACATTAAATTGCTGCTCGCCACTGCTGTTGAAAATGTGATTCTAGTCCCTCCGCGATCTTGCTTTGCATAGAGCGGCCGAACGTTCTCGCTGTAAGAAGTCTTTACAGCGCGCGCATCTCTAGCGCTCTCTTTCAGCATAGCGCGCGCTAAAGATTCTCTCTCTCTCACACAAATATTTTATATCTACGTTTAATAATTTTGTAGTCCTTAAAAGGACTGATTGTAATATTTTCCGACCTCGATCAGCGTCGCGCTTCCTTAGGCTCTTTAACGGGAGGCCTCTCTTGCTGGATGGCTTCGACTACTGCTGTATAGCTGCCCCGTACATGTTCACTCCTCTTCTCGCCCACTCTCATGATGCTGCTCGACACGAAATGACACTTTGACGCCAGAGCGCACTCTTTATTACGTGGGGGGTACTCTGGGTGAGCTGGTAACCGCTCGGAGAGGGGGAGCCGCTCGGAGTGAGCTGGGAGCCGCAAAGAGTGGGGTGAGCTGGGACCCGCACGAGCTGGTACCCGCATCAGCTGGTACCCGCATGAGCTGGTACCCGCACAGTTTACCTACTGATAAGATTAATTAAGAAATGTATTCATAGCACTACGTGACATAAGTCCGCACTTATGTCAGGCAGATTCTATAAAATATTGTACGATATACGTGTCATAAGTCGATCTTCATTTATTTCATTTCCCCAGCAAAAGTTACGTCCGGTATCGATTCCCCAAAACCTGGTCTGCGGTAGGTAGCTGTATTTCCCTCGTTCGCAACTACCAATCCTAACCTAGCTGCCATCTCAAGTATCGCCCTGCCTCTCCTATTCGTGTGCGGCATACTCCATTCTGTCGCTCTCGCGTTAAAGTCGCCCCCGACTACTAGGTCCCCAGGAACGTCTTTTATCGCGCCTTCTAATGTTCCCAACCTTGTCACGAAATCGGCCGCGGTTAGGTTCGGTGACAGATACACGCTGAAGCAAGTGATACGACCGGTCCATATCCGCACGTAATCGTCTCCGGTTTCTTTATCCACGATTCCCCGCCTGGGCACCCAAACAGCGGCGGTTTTTGCCTCGTTGGACACCCAGCCAGGTGTGTCCCGATCCGTGTACTGCCCGCTTGTCAGTAGGATATCCACTTTCTCCTTCGTGACAAATTGCGGTAGGAGATCGTGGGCCAGCCTGCTCCTGTGCAGATTGCCTTGCAGTATTCGCGCCATTATTTTTGGGTCCTAGCCGCGATTAGAGCCTTGCGGAAGACCGCACACGCTCCGGTGTATGGAGCATGTGCCGTCTTGTCGTCCGGCATCTTTGCGTCCTTGCATAAGAAGCACTTTATTTCTTCAGCCAGTACAGGGCATTGCACTGCCCTGTGTCCAGCCGCACCACACTTCCAGCAGTTGGTGCTCCTATCGGGACCCTTGCATTGCGCCTTTACGTGATCGTGACGTAGCCGAAGCATCGCTAGCATCGCGTAGCCCTCACCCGGCAGTTTACCCAACCGATGCGGATCTTACCCTTTTTGAGCAGGGCGACGGCCTTATTGTTATTTATTTTATATATATTTCGACCACACTATGTCACCCTCTGCTCCCTCGTGTTGGGCTCGAACAGATGTATTTTTGCATCTTTGTCGTCGGAGCCCGTCTCCACTGCGATTGCACTGGCGACCTCGTCCTTTGTTGTGAAGCTGTCAATATCCCGAATCTCCATTGTTGCTCTGGAGATCTTGCCTCTGACTATGCCTGCTTGTCCGATTGCGGTTTGGATGACTGTTTTAAGCGATTCCATTTTGTCATCGCTCTTGCCAGCAACCACCAGTACGCCGCCGTCTCTTGTCTTACGGACGAACTTCACCTCCGCGTTCAGCTCGTCCGGTTTAACCGTTGCCTTGATCTGTCCCAAGATCTCGGCGTAGGTATTCCCACTCTCTAGTCTTATGAGGATCGCATCCCTCCTACGTCGCTGAGCCTTACCTTCTATTCTTTCCGGTTGGGTCTGCACCGGTTTATCCATCTGTTTCTTTTTTGCCTTTCTACCAGCAACTACTTCCCATAGTGACTGATCATGGGAAGTCTGTGCATCCCCCTCGTTGTTCCTACTTGTCGAAGGAGCTCCGTTTAGTTCCCTCTTACCATTTTTGGCGGGGGTGCCACCCCCTCCGTTGGACGATGCCCGTTCCCTCTTCTTCGACTTTGACGTCTTGTGAGACTTTGGATTGTCTTCTCTAAGTTGTATTTGCTTCTTCGCAATATTCTCCATCTTGTCGAGCAGCGTGAGAACTTCAATCATGATGGATCCCATTACAGGTAGTCCATCTTTAATCGTAGTATTCATGTTCTTCTGCTTATCCAGAGGTTTGGTCATTTCTTTATTCAATCGTCTTAGTTCCTGTAGCTTGTCCCGCAGGCTGGCATGGTCTTGTATCCATTCCCCTATCGCTGTCCAGCTCTCCTCACCTACCGGTGCCCTTTTCTCATACTGGTATTCTGCAGCGCTGATGGCGCTACTTATACTGGTGCTACTGCTTGATTTCTGGATAAGGTATCCACCGTCTTGCATTACTGGCACCTTTAAGGTGGCGACTTCCAGGTTTCCCTGTGACTTTCTTCCGAGTTCGTTCATGGTCTCCATGTTATAAATGATTTTCTTCATCCCGGCATGTGTCCGACCACCTGGATCCCCCCGTCTATGGAGGCAGCTGACATGACCCCAACACATGACTGAAGGCGGTGCCAGACTGGGTACATCATATCAGGGTATAGCGCGCGCTATCGTATTAGCCCACCTCCGCTCTCTCGAGCCTCCTACCCTGAACAAAAGTGCTTGGTTCTCTGGAGAGTTTCCGGCAGATGTCGCACGACCTCACGCGCTCGCTCAAGCCGATTGGTAGGTACTAGCTAGGTAACCAGCCTCCCGTCTTGCCATCAGCGGGAGCCAAAGATGGTTCGGATCCCTTCTATATGCAGCATAAAAACAATCAAACACTAAAAAAAAAAAAATAAAAAAAAAACTGTCCTGGTCGGGTTAGATAGCTTTTTTTGTTTTCCAAAGTAATTTTGATTTAACGGCTACATCATAAGTTATTTTTATACACAATTCTCACGTCAATTGAATATGCCATTAGCTCATATGCCACGTATAACGGGTCCGATCGCTTTTTTCAAATAACATCACACAGGTCATCTATGAGTATCAGTAATTTATATTTGATATCTTTATTGTTATGAAAGACAAATCAAAATTACTTAAAAAACTGAATAAAAGTTATTCCTTTTAGTGGTGTACGAACCTAACTTCTACCAGTGCTCCTTTGTTTGGCAGTATGCCAGGTAAACACGCTATTTCTGAGCATAAAAAAATGAACATTTTAGTTTTAAGTTTGATATATTAACTACTATAAGGGCATGATATTGCGTCGCAACATTTTGTCCAATGCTAATTCAGCATTGAACGTGTACATACTTCGTTCTGCGCCTGCGCGCGCACCGAATGAGCGTGTGTGTATGTGTGTGCCTACTGAGTCAAGCGCGGTGGCAGCACCGAGCGTTGCTGCCTCCGGCATCTTGAGCGGGACGCTCCCGCTCTTTCGCGCGGCTTTTCCGTCAGTCACCGACTATCTCTCGAAGCGTACGGAGCTCCCTCGCGACTCTGTCTCCTAGAGACTGCCGAGCATCCTTGCTCATACCAAACCGACTCATCTCCTAAAGACTGCCAGGCATACTTGCCTACATCAAATCGTACTTACTTCGCATCGAAATTGTGTGTGTGTGCTTCGCATTGTAATTTCGTTGTATCAAATCATCGAACCACGTGTTGGTCGTGTGCGTTGCGCCATTGTTCTTCGCGACGTCATGCCGTGCTTTGTTCATTTTCGTATTTCGTACTAAATATTAATCCATTCTTGTTCATCTTAATTTAAGTGTATTCAGTGTAGTTAAAATTGCAAAATAAAAAGGGTTTTTATGCCGAAAGGCTTTTCCCTATAGTTCAGTGTGTTTCAATCAATCGAACCTTTAATTCCTTTCTACAAAGAAATCCTCAAAAAAGTCAATTTTTTTCCAACTAGGCTTTTATGTGCCGCCCACAAAAAAGCCACGATTATTCACATGATATACTCCTACTTTACCTATAATAATTTAATAATTTAATTACATGATAATAAAGAGCAGATGACAAGTTTCAAACAGAATCGAAAATTTTTGTTTTATTTATTGTCTACGTTCAGCCGTGAGAGCGAGTAAAAATGGTTATTGCCGCGCGCGAGGTGTGTATGCTCATGCTCGGCTGGGTACCCGACATTTTGCCAATGCGATATTTTGCCAAAGCGACATTTTACCAAAGGGAAATTTTACGAAGTGACACTTCACCAGGTGACATTCTACTAAACCGGCATTTCTCCAAAGGTGACATTTCGACAAAAATGAATATATAGAAAAAAAAGCAATAAAATAAAATTAGTTAAAAACCATTGGCTAACTAAGTCGATTGAACCTTGTGGGACTACTGATTATTGGGTTTTTGTGTAGTTTGAAGCTGTTATATTGGTATTTAGAAGGTATTGATTCACGGTGCTTTAAAAAATAATCCATTACTGCCGTTTGCTTGTTCAGATTTTTCAAGGGTTGTTTATATGACAGACCCGAATGCTTAAAACAATAACCATACCCTATTACCGCTCTTAATTTGTGTTACAGATGGTTATGGTACCGAGTTGCTTAACTGAATAACTCGAAGTAAAAATAGTGCGTTACTGGGTTAAGATGTTAAGCTAATGTAAGGGTTAAGATAAAAAGTGTGTATAGCAATTGGTTCCAGTACCTAGTTGCTTAATATGTGACACACTGGCATACTTAAAAAAATAGCAATGCTAACCTCATTTCTGCCCTTGACCTGTGCTGCAGTTGGTTCTGATACCGAGTTAATGTTACGTCAATAAAAGTAACAATGTTATGTCAATAAAAAGTCCATAAAGGATGAAAAGTTCTAAGAAAACGTGTATGTTGGCAAAATTTTGGTAGTAAAGTACAAATATAACCATACTTAGCGAATGTGACTATGAATTCCGTTAGGACGGTGAAAATAATTCAACCTGGACGATTTTATTGCTGTTGTAGGGGCTTTTGATGTCCTGTATGGTAGAGCTATTAATATTGCAAAATAACTAAATGGGAAACAAAATCGTGAAAGCTAATTTTTTTTAATATTGAAAAATTGTCGTTTAGTATAAAAGATTGTTATTAACAATAATTAGGGGAGAGGGAGGCGAACTTGAACGCTTGAACGCGGGGTAATACTATAACTCTTCTAAAACTTTTGAGTAAAGCGCACCTACGCTCCACCGGAAGCATATATATCATATCTCACCAAAACCAACATTTGGACCGTCAGACTTTTCTGTAAACGGTGATCATGCGTGCACAGCCAGTAAATAAAAAATTCTTAAACACTTTCTGTAACTTTTTTGTACATCAGATACGGGGCAATAAGTATTAATATGTTTCGCGCGGAGAAGCCTGTAACCCCGTATGTGGCGCGTCCCCTGAGTGGCGGATAGGGGAGTGCTCGCCGAGGCATATACCTCGGCGGGTAGAGCAAAAATAAAATATGCTCCGTGGACCAAATCAGGCCGCCGTATTTGCCGTGCGGTGCGACCCGTGAGCTGCCAAAAGGAGATCCTGGATGGGGAGGCGAACTAACGGTCTTTTTTCAAGACCTACGGCTGCGTGCTTATACATGTTGTATTCATATACATGCATGTGTGTCAGTACATGTTTTAATCATTTTTACAAATTTTTCATAAAGGCCAGTCAAAAAAGTCACTTGAACCACTTTTTAGGTCTGAAAAATGTAGAAATTACACATGTGTTACGAATAGTATATTGTGTACCAAGGGCGTGAAGTGGGCTTTTGTAGGCCGAGTGTGGAGTTTGCAGTACAAGCCGCAGACGAGTACTGCAACCACACGAGGCCAAAAATCCCGCTTAGCCCTTCCCTACTAGTAGCTGAAGATTATAAACGATAAAATTTGATTAATTTTAATCACTTTTTAATCGTTCCTAATACTTCTAATCCTTGTGATCATTTTAGAAGAATCAATTCTAATACATTTTAATCGTATAGCAATTAATGCTAATTTTTAGCATTAATTTTAATCATTTTCAATCCGCATTATCACTAACAATTCCATTTAATCTATTTTAATCTATTTTATCATCCTTGAAATCGCTAAAATAATGCGGCAATGTAAGGTTTAATCCAAAGTAATCGTATCGTTTTTTAAAGACTATATTATAACTAAAAGTAATAAATTTTAATAATATTTGAGTGTTTGTTAGTTAATCGTAATTAATGATGAGCCAAATGAAATTGTTTCTAATAGCACAATTTGTGACACTCTCGGAATATTTTCATGTTTTACCGACCTCTCCGCTTTGAAGGTCAAAAACGAACTCGAGCTATAAAAGCACTGTCCTAGGTATTTATATACAAAGTTGCGCATGCCTAAACTGCATATACAAACGTCAGGGCAAGATGTAAATCGGTGTAGTCTAAACTGACTTGTTTATTAATGCTCAGTCCGCTATAGTTGAACAATCACGAATATCATCCTTTAAAATGAAAAGTAAATTAGAGAAATATTCAAATTACACTCTCGGAGTATTTTCATGTTTTACCGACCTCTCCGCTTTGAAGGGCAAAAACGGACTCGAGCTATAAAAGCACTGTCCTAGGTATTTATATACATAGTTGCGCATGCGTAAACCGCATATACAAACATCGGGGCAATATGGAAATCGGTGTAGTCTAAACTGACCTGTTTATTAATGCTCAGTCCGTTATAGTTGAACTATCACGAATATCATCCTTCAAAGGGAAAAGTAAATTAGAGAAATATTAAAATTACACTCATAAATATCAGGGCAATATAGAAATCGGTGTAGTCTAAAGTGACTTGTTAGATAATGCTTAGTATACTATAGTTTAAGAATCACGAATATCATCCTTTAAAATGAAAAGTAAATTAGAGAAATATTATAATTATACTCTCGGAATATTTTCATGTTTTACCGACCTCTCCGCTTTGAAGGGCAAAAACGGACTCGAGCTATAAAAGCACTGTCCTAGGTATTTATATACAAAGTTGCGCATGCCTAAACTGCATATACAAACGTCAGGGCAAGATGGAAATCGGTGTAGTCTAAAGTGACTTGTTAGATAATGCTTAGTATACTATAGTTGAACAATCACGAATATCATCCTTTAAATTGAAAAGTAAATTAGAGAAATATTCAAATTACACTCTTGGAATATTTTCATGTTTTACCGACCTCTCCGCTTTGAAAGGCAAAAACAGACTGTATATACAAACATCAGGACAATATGGAAATCGGTGTAGTCTAAAGTGACTTGTTAGATAATGCTTAGTATCCTATAGTTTAACAATTACGTTTATCATCCTTTAAAATAGAAAATGAATGAGAAAAATATTGTTTTTCCATACTCTCCGCTTCAAAGGGCGAAAACAGACTGAGCTATAAAAGCACTGTCCTAGGTATTTGTATTCAAAGTTGCGCATGCGTAAACTGCATATACAAACATCAGGGCTATATGGAAATCGGTGTAGTGTAAAGTGACTTATTAGATATTACTTAGATTCCTATAGTATCACAATCACGTTTATCATTCTTCAAGTAGACCAAAAATCATAAAAATATTAAAATTATACTTTTGAACTAAACTTTAAAGGGCAAAAACAGACTGAGCTATAAAAGCACTCTCCTAATTATTATTACGTGGGATACTCGGGAATTAGAACCGAAAAGTCTTTGGATATGGTGTGACTACTTTTATTCAAAGATAAGTCGTGAGAGAGAGGTGTGACTGCTTGAGTGATTCCCGTAGAACTGAACCGCGAGCCGGTCGCGCCCGGCTAATTAAGCCTGCCACTGCACATCGACATACAGTGATAAGGCGGGTGTAAGGTGTCATCCGCTCGGTTCGTCCGAGATCGCGATACCCTTTCGTTGTTACCATGCTGCGCTACACGTATGCACGCTAGTGTGCGTACGTGATACGCCCAATGGCCGCGACGTCATCGTCCCGATGATGTGTAAATAAATTGGATCGCGTGTATGTAAGTGTACTGATGTTTGTGATTTCTTCTTAAGTGTAGATTCATGTGTGTCCTCTCTCTCATTTTGCGTATAAATATGAAAAGATGCTTAATTTACTTATAGATTTTTCTTATTCCTATAATCTGTATAAAAATATGACATAACAAAAAGGTAACATTACGTATAATATGAAAATACAATAGGTGACTAATTTGATATAATGATTAAGAAATATGATTGCTAGATCACTTTGTTCGTATGCTGTGTGCAAATATAATTTTATTTTGTATCTGGCGAAATTGGATTTTGTATGATACTCTCTTTTGTTTTTGTTTTTTTTTTTGTGATTTCGCTACATCTCATTGATAGTCGAGTCGAGCTTAGTGTTGTAGATTATTTATAAAAAAAATTTGTTCTAAACAATGTGTGCGAGTGAAGCAGTTAATTAAATAACTAATTTTGTTAGTATTATATCTGTGTTTATAAGAATAGGAACTACGAATAATCGTGGTCTTATCTCACATGAAAATCAATACGCTTGAGAGTTTTTTTTTTTTAGGATGAATCGCTGTCTCTGCGTAGAGATTGTTCACTAGTTGTGCAGAAAAAGATATCAATATTTTCTGCTACATAATAGTACAGTTTTGCTTGTAGAACATAAGTGTTCTATCGTCAGTAGTGCATAAATATGCTTAATTGTTATAATTGTACTGATAAAGTCGTAGAAGTGAACAACCAAATATATGCTCATCATGTGAGACTATTAATAGTCGTGCTTTCCATGTTTCTTTTGTGCTCATATAATTATATTGAGTTATGATTTTGAGCAACAGCCAATAAATTCCTTTCCTTTCTCTCATACTATTCGATAATCGTTGAAATCGACACGAGTATTCGTGCTCCTATATTTTTCTGATCTCTGTGGTGTAAGAATTGTTTGTTGATTTTGTAAGTTTTAAGTTCTGTCCTCTCGATTATCGAATCATGTTAACTAATTTATTTTTTTTTTGTCAAGAAGGTTTCGAGTACTATTTATCGAGCGTTTATAAAGGATGAATTTAGCAATTGTGAAATAATTCTTCTTAAGCGCACGCATATACACGCATAAACTAATTATCATAAGCTTAATATATATAACGGTGAATTTACGCAGTGTTTAAAGAGTACAAGTTTGTTCGTATAAGCAAATACAGTAAAGAGAAATATATATATATATAGTAAATCCATTTTTATCCAATTTATAATTATTTGTTGGTTTTTGAGTTATGTCAATCTCATGATTCTTGTTATGTTTAACTATTTGTTTCATTTTATTTTAATCACTATAAGCATTGTTTTGTTTAAAATTATTTGTGAGACATGAGCATTGACATTTTCCTTGTATTGCTAATATAAAGTTTTTCCATATAGTAATTATTTCAATGTACGTATGCACTTTTATAAGACTAAATTTTAAATATAATAAAAATTTCAAGCAATTTCGATTACAAAGTATTTAAGCGTAAATGCCCCTATTTTAGTAAAAATTTCAATAATAATTAGTTAAATTTTAGTGAAATTTTAATCATAACCCATACCTTTACACACACTTTCCATATTTTGGCTACACTGTACATTTCACAAATCACTATCACTCGGGCTACTGCAACTGTAGGTAGGGCCCGCGCAGGAATCCATGCATGTGTCGCAGCTAGAACTTGTATTTTCCGTTATATTGTTTTTGATTTCTCTCTATTGCTGCGTTGTTTGCGAGGAGGATTGGACTGGTGTTGCTCGTATGGTTGATTCGGCCGAGTTTAAATGTGTCATGTGTACATGCACCACGGCGTTAGACTTGACCCTCGGCTTGTTGTTCTTGTTGCACAGTCTTGAGTTAATCATTGATCTTGTGTTGGTACAAATAGACTTAAACTTAATGTCCTTAAGACTAAGTCAATCGTCCTGGGTTCCCCCTACTATATAAATGCTCTACCTACTACTGCTAACACCTACATAAATGTAGGGGGAGCCCGGGTCGACTACGAATCATCGGTGCGCAATATGGGGTTAGTCTAGACTCCAAACTTACGTGGAAAGAGCACGTTACACAAATTTGTAAACGTGCTCACTCTTTAATGTACCGTCTCTATTTCTTTCGGAAGAGCACTAACCTCAGGCTGCGCCAACACTTGGTGCAAGTACTCCTATTTCCCATCATCGATTACTGTTCACTGGCTTACTGCAACCTGACACAGGAACTTGACTTGAGGCTGCAGAGGCTTGTCAACACGGGGATCCGTTATATCTACGGTGTAAGGAGGGACGAGCACATCTCCCCTTATAGGCGTGAGCTGCAATGGCTTACCACCGCCGGACGTAGGAAATACTTCATGGCCTGTTTTCTAAGGAAAATGTTCAACACCTCCGTACCTGCCTACTTATTAGCCTATTTTGATTTCCACGTCGCGCTCAGGCCTGTAAGGGGTGAGGTGACCCCCCCCCCTGGACATCCCGTCCTTCAAGACGGAGACGCTGAAGAACTCATTTTTCATCAGTGCTTCCTACCTCTGGAATAGCCTTCTATCTCACCTTCGCAACACACTATCCATATCACACTTTAAACAAACAGCTAAATCATACTTCTTTAAATTGGAAAACACGCAAACATGACGCAAACATACATACACACCCATCCATCTCATTTCACCTCATTCCATTCACTCTTCACACTATCACTTCTTACACAATAATATTTTTTCTCTCTCTTCTTTGTATTTACTATATCTAAATATGTACAACATAATGTACAAAATAAAAACATATAAATCTAAATCTAAATCTTTTCAAACGTACTTTCACTAGCGCTGCTTGAAGATAGGTCGGATGCTGCTCTTGTAGGAGTTACGGCCTTGCGCTGTGTGCTACTTGTTGACGGAATGGGGTGCAACGTCTCCTCCTCCTTTTCTTTTTCTTGTTGCAGGATGCAGTTGGAAATGAACTCCAAATTCAACATGGAAACACGCAGATTGCAAATAGCAGCCTCTAACATGCGCTTGGATCCGGTTTCGCCAAGCGCTAGATTTTCCATTGATGTCGCTTGAATTTCGAGAGAGTCGATAATTTCGCGTGTATGCTGTATTCTCTCCATGTTGGCTAAGAGCGTTCGAGCGATGTGTTGCACGTGACGGTTCGAGGAGTGCTGATTTTTCTGAGGTTTATTGTTTATGAATTCGGGCAGTGTGTGGTGTGTTTTCTTTATTTTTCTTTTATGTTGAGGACTCGAGTTGTCGAAGTGCTCTCTGATTCTCGGTATAAGAGACTCGGTATAAGAAACTGTCAATAATTTTAGAATTCGGGACCCCCCGGGATTGCGCATTTCCAAATTATGATTATAAACAGTGCAATGCTCGCTAGCGTATAGCTCGAGATTTGAACTGTGTTTTTGAACGTTTTGAAGTTGCTATCGGCTTTGTGAAGTTCCGATAGGGATTTGGCTTTTTGTATGATATCATGAAAACTCGAGCCTGTGCTGAGTGTATCTGTATGAATTTTGTGTAAATTCTTTGCTTTGAGAGCTATTTCGGTCTCGATTATCTCGTTTAAATAAGACGAAAAATTTTCAGATTGCGGTGTATTGTTAAGCATAGTGTAAATGTCAATTGTTATATAAGGGTAAAATATTTCATTTGTTTGCAAGTTATAAGTTCTAGATGCAGTAAACCTCGCGTTGTTAGTATGAGCTGTGCAGCCCGCGTTTAGACGTAGGATGCC
>JAZHPH010000330.1:47474-111971 GCA_037356405.1 Nasonia oneida | reverse complement strand
TATAATAAAAACCATTATACATTGTAAGAAATGATTTTTTTATTTACTAACTTGGTGTATGGAGACAAATGACATCATTACTATTGTATCCTTATCTTATCAATGTAAACAAATAATTTAGTTAAGGTATTGTTTGTTTACATAAATAATTAATTAAAATTATCTATATTACATGTAATAAAGATAATTTTAATTACTTGTTTGTATAAACATGATACCTTATCTTTATTACTTGTTTACATTGATAAGATAAGGATGCGCCAGTGATGACGTCATTTTTTATGTCTCCCCATACCGGCTTACTTACTACTATCAATAATTCAAGAGCTTCTATGCACATGGATAGAAAGTGGTGCAGAAGTACCAAAAGAAATTAGTACAGATGGATGTCTAGCACTTCAAATTGCGATTAATTTAGTATTTAACAAGGTAACTTTCAAGCAGTACAACTTGCAGTGCTACAAAGTTTTACGTAATGAAATTGACAATTCAACTGAGAAAGAGTCATTACCAAAATGCTATTATAGGCATGATATAGCACACTTGTTGCATGCTGTGAAACGTTGGAAAGCTTTATCGTCAGCTGACGTTAATGTCGCTGTTTTCTACTTGAGATGTATTGGATATCTAACACAAGTAAAATTTCTACAGCAGTTTGAAGATATTGTCATGTCAATAATCATCATTGCACAAACTTCTGTAGTAGAAACAGAATGTTTGAGAAGAAAACAGTTACTAAATGAAATCTTTCAAACATATTTTAATATTGTTAACTTGCTATGAAAAGGAAACAGGGCATGATAGCATTAAATGCGTTATCTTGGCTCTATATGGTAGTTTTAAGTATATTAGTATTAGTGATTATGCCATCCCTATGTACAGACAACTGTATTTGCCTCTATAGGATGCCTTTTAAAGGGCATATGTATATGGTGTTCAAATAAATAAATAAATAAATAAATAAACATTCGAATATGATTTTGACAAATTTGCTTTAGAATGTCAAACAAGCGAAGTCAAAAATTCAAAAATTGAGATTGAGTCTAATATTTCAAGTAATGAGTTAATATCATATATTGATGGAATGTTCGAAAAAGCTTCAAAATTATTTTGTGCGGACAAAGAAATCACAGATGAAGCCAACTTTTACTATTGCCCTGACCTACTAACAAATTTCAAATCATTGTGTTACACTTTTCCATCGTGGACCAATGTTATGAAAGACTTATTTCGATCTCCTATTGATGTCGGAACCTCAGCACGATCTGAAACATATTTTAAGAAAAAAAAAAAAAGAATCCATTCCATACCCAATCTTAATGAAAAAATTTGTACTCAAGGATAAAAAAAAAATTGACTGTCTTACCAAATTTGGATTTATGCACGTCGAAAAAAATGAGAGTTTCGAGAAACATACAGACGAAGAATATTTTCTTAATATTGATTTGGAAAGTCTACATATATGTGGAGATTTTCAAAAGTTAAATCAGACAAGTACATCAGATACCCCAGTATTAGATCACAATGTTTTTAGATTAGAGTCTACACACTCTGCACTCGAACAATTTGAAAGTTTGCAAAATATACCAAATAGCTGTATCCAAGAAGTTATTTTGGAAGAAGTCATTTATGAAGAAGCAACAAGTAATGAGAATTCTAATATTCAAAAAGTTCAATATGAAATAAACAGTAATAAAATGTTATTATGCAATGAAGTAACTGTAGAAGCAGAGCTCTTGGATACAAGTCCAAGTTCTTCAAATAATTTGAAAGTTCAAAATACATTCAAAAATGTATGCCATGAACTAGAAACTTCCACTACAAGAACTAACGATAACAGCTATACCGAAAAAAGTAACGATGACAGTTTTGATGACGGCTACACTGATAGATATCGTGCGGATGAGAGCACAAGTTCAGTAGAATCGGATATATATCTTCTTAATTTTGGGAAATGGAGAAATTTAATACAAAACGGTTCAATTTTGCATCCTATTAGATCCTCATCACTAAATGTACAATTAATTAATACGTGCCCTATAGACAGTAGAATGGAATTATTTACTGCTGCTCACTGCTTCCAAGGATCATTTGAACATTTTGTTTTTGAATTAACAATGTCTAAAAGACCGTATGATGAAATACTTACAATCCTCATAAATTATACCAAATCTAAATGTAGAGATACTGCAAATCTCGACCAAAATTATATTTACAAACTCAAGAACCTGACAGGCTTTTAATTAATTGTAAGGACAATGTTGTACGTTTATTTGAGGCAGTGATGACAGACAATTAATCTATTAAAAAAATAATCACGTACGCATGTAATTACAGCAACGTGCAAACATCTACAATACAATCAGTAAACATGAATTTTCTACTCAATGATGACTTAGTTAATGGATTAGAAGATTATTTAAAAACTAATTTTGCAAAACAAAACAAACAATGCTACAAATGTAATATTAAACAAGCATCGGTGACTTACGAAATAAGTAGTTACTTTTGTGTTGAATTGGAGACCAATTTCTTATTTCATAATAATATGGATTGAAATTTAAATAGTATTCCGCTCAACTTACATCTATGTAAAGAAGACTACCAATTAGTAGGAGTCAAATACGTATACGCATTCGATCCACCTTGTCCTTATGCTGACGGTGGCTTGATGCATTATTACACATTTATAAAATTATCAAATGGAAATTGGGAAGAGCGAAACAACTTGAAAAGTATTATAATGCTTCATTCTAATAAGAGCAAAAGAATGATAAGACCAGCTTTATTCTTTTATAAGAGGAAAAATGTATACAAACGGTAAATATAACAAGTTAAGTTATGACAATATATAGTATTCGGTTACCTAAATTGTACTTAAAAGATTTATTTTTATTTCAGCGACTTACTGGCTTACTTCTGAAACTACTATTATAATACATCATTAAATAAACAACTAATTTAAATAAGCTTTGAATCATACTGTTCAAAATACATACTTTACCTGCTTAAGAAATTTAAAATTTAAAAATAATTATACCTGTTGCTTTTTGTTTCTTTTCGTGAATCACTTGTTTTATTTCTTGCTTTCCATGTAATCCAAATTTTGCCAGAAACGAAGATAGGTCTATTAGTTCAGTAAACAACAGATTGTTATGCAAACATTCAAACAATTTAAACAAATAGTAATTACTGGAACACTTTTATACTCATCGAACATAATATATTAGCCTCAAATAATTTCATATTATATTCCATTTATTATTTTGTACTTATGCTTTAAATTCTTTACGTCGAATTTTGAAAATAATGCAAAAATGGGATATAGAACAATATATAAGATATAATTTTAAATAGTAACTGTAAATTGTATATTTATTGGAATATAGTATCTATTACTGTATATCTGTACGTACAAAGATATTATAAAATACTTTTTACTGAATTTTTAAAATCATATAACTATCAAGGTCCTTTATACTTATCAAATATGAAATAATGTATATTAATAAACAACATCTTTACAAAGCGAAATCAATAGAAGTTCAATGTAAACAAATAAAATAATGTACAATTTATAATTCTCAATATTATTTGCATACTTACATCCGAGTGCAAACAATTTCAAGTAATTGACTTTAGGAGGTCGCTTAAAATTAATTAGATTATATCCTAAATAATTAATTGTTTTTCTCATTTGTCGAATAGCAGCTACAATCCAAGGATTACATCCTACGCTTCCATTCTGATAGTCTTCTGGTGTTAATCTAAGTAGTTGTTTTCCAATATGTTTCCAAGGTAATCTAAAGATAAAAATAAGAAAAACGACTAATTTTAGGTAATAACAGCTTACATATGTTTGGATTGAAAATTTGATAACTTCATACCAATATTAGTGTCAAGTAGTTTGCATGCCGCAGCATTGAATTCGTATATTCTCCATGTTTGATCTTGAAACATTTGACAAGTTTCCTTAGCTACTATTCCTAATAAAATATTCGTAAATCCAGATTCACAAGATTACTAACTGTATTGAGTATCAGCTGCTTTTAAAGTTATAGTAAAAACTTGGATTATCTCTTAATAAAAATTACTCTAAATATTGAGGTAATGTCAGTAAATACATATTATCCCACTTGAGTCGAGGAAAACCAAAGTTATAGAAGGTGCTTTATTTGTATCTGCTGACGAAGCAGGTGCTTTTCAAACTAATAGTAATTATGTGAAAATTGGTGCAAAAATTACTTTATAATATGTTGATGACACTTGAGTTGTAGTCTTGTTTACACACTTTAAACCTGTGCGCTGATCCATAAAAGTTCTTATCAATCTGTTTCGATATAGGTATACATAATTTATATCAGCTTCTTTAGCATCCAAGGGTTCCATTCTACTTTAAACCCAGCGAATGCTTAGCCTTTCTTGATTGTGATAGACAGACCATATATATTCAGGCAAATATTCGGGTTTCATAGTGTTTAGAAAATGTTCTCTCCATAACCTTTCTATTTCAACAATGGTACACCATCATGAACAATATTGGCCACGAGTTCGTAAGTTTTATGAGGATGCATTGCCTTTACCTCTAGTGTATGGGCTATCTTTTGAGAAATGTTGATTTTGGAGGATTTCTCCAAAATGTAGGATTTCTCCAACAGCTGCCTACGATATGTGTTAATTGATGAGAGAATCTACATTCCAGTTGATACATCTCACTTCTAGAATTTTCTCCATTTCAATATAATTAAATACTGCATACAGTGCTGCTAAACTTTTTGGACTTGGCAATGCGTGGCGATGGGCCAGCGTGCATGAATCCACAGTTCCAACCACCTGACAATTGTAATTTTTGGCAATCACCGTTGTGAGTATAAGCAAGATGAAGCAAGGATGCAGGACACAAGTTCTTCATTTACCCAGTCACAATCAAATCCTAGAACTCCATCTGACAAATTGCTGAAAATTGCAAAATAACATTAATTAAACAAAAATATTACCAACAGTTGAAAAAGACATTTATTTGATTTAAAGGTAAAGCTATATATATATATATATATATATATATATATATATATATAAGGTGCGGATGTTTGTGAATCTGTACAAGATTGAATTTCCAAATTTCGAAGAATCAAAACACTTTTGAAGATGAAAGAGTTGGTGTTTATAAATAGGACTTACTAGCGAATATATTGAACAGCGTAGTCACACTTTTCTGGTGAATCAGCCAAAATATAGCTTGTAGTACTTTTCTACTTCACCTAGAGAATTCTCTGATGGTTCAAATTTAAGTTTAACAGTAAACGGATATCCTTAAACAACTTCTCCCAGTTGCTTTGCGACACACCACTGGGACTTCTTTTTATCACATGTGGATAAAATTTTACCATCTGGTGCTTGCAAATAACTATTGTGTACAATTATTTAGTTTTTGTTGGCGCACTTCTATACCTTTGATGTATATAATACTAAACTTTCCCATACAGATCTTTTCTGTACTATCTTTCAATATCTAAAAAAATAGGAGGATGATTTAATATTTAATAAAATAAATTAACTAAATGTTAGATTGTCAATCAAACATACCTGATGATAAATAAGAACAGCTGCATACGATATTTCTTCATTGGTGAGAAATATCGTATGCGCAATTCAGTTGTTACTTGAATGTTTGAATCATAATAAAATCGACTATCAGCTTTGCGGCCCGATTTGTTAGCTGACAATGAGTTTTGCATCTATCCTCTCTAATCTATTAATGTATACCGCACCGGTATGACGTTTACATTATCACAACAAATGAATTTTATAGGTTAAGTTGGAAAGAAAAAATGTGATCCGCCTTATATATATATACACACACACAGTCTTATTCATGGGTTGCTGTCGGTAAACTGCAGGTATACTTATACACAGTCGACTACAGACGAGCTGGACTCGATTATTGGAATGTGAAACCTACGGGACAACTTGAACGAGGAACGTGGAACCGCGGAATTTGCCTAACAATTGTCGCAAAAACTTAATTTATTTATAATTCAATTAGTAAGTTGAATTACGTAAAAATAAACTTATTTGCATAATTCGCAATTAATTTGCAAACGATTGGTGTTAGTTTCTATTTTGCATCTGGTGAATAAACCTCGAATTTGAGGTTTATCGGGGCTCAAATAGGTTTTGATTTTTTACAAAAAAACTACAACCCCCACAATTTTCGGACTTGCTTTTGCAAACTTTGCAAACGATTCCGCAATTTCCAGTATTTTTTTTATATTGATCCGAGAAAGTCATTCGTACAGTTCACGGAGCTCCGCTAGCTCCGAGAACTGTACGCTGATAAGTTAGGCCCCTGAATTCCCGGACTCGGGCGTGTAATCGGAGCGGCAGCCTCTTCGCCCATACGAGGGATGCCACGCTCGTTTTCCGACAGCGGATTCCCTTATGCGTGTCTCTTAACCATTTAAAGCAAATTTTTTTTTTTAAATGTCCTGGTTTATTACAGTAATGACAAGTAATTGTTGATGGTAAATTAGAATTTGGCCTATTAGAATTTTGAGTATTGAATCTCGCATTATTATATGTACCCTCAGTATTGTTATTTTGATTATAACGGTTAGTCCCGATAAAACTTCGATTGTTACCTGTGCTGAAATTATTATCACGATATCCCGGACGCATATTATCATTTCGGGAGTTCCAATTATTTGTATTATTCTGTCGGATGTCATTGTTGCCATTATAAGCGGGAATGAATTTATTTTCTCCGTTGGACCGATTAAATCGCGGTCCGTTTGCGAAACTTTGAGCTGTGTCTCGTTGATTCCTTTCTTGCCAATTTGAATTATCTACTCTATTGAACCACGGTTGTCTGTTATCGCGATTGTTGTTTGGATTCCAGTTTGGTTGTTGAGAACGATTATTGCTTAATTGTAAACAAAATTTAAGACAGTTCATAGCGGCGTGACCCGTTTCGTTAAAGAAATTGCACGTTGATTTTGAGACGGTTGATGATAGGTTTTTGATGATCCGAAGTTCGTTTCAAAAAATTTCATTACTTCATCAATGGTACTCCCTCTCGCACATGATAACGCGTCACCGAAAAGTCGCATACGAACAAGGCGCGCGCAGTCTTCTTCATAGCCTGCGGGAAGTATGTCCCGAGCTTACGCGCAGCCGTCAATAAATTGTGTCAAAGGTATGTTTGATCCGTTAAAGCGCGGAATTAAGTCGAGGGTATCTTTGAGAGAGATCCCTTTTACTTGTGGGGCCATGTTTTCACTATTGACTTCGTCCTCTTTTTCGTCAAACTCTAAACGAGTTTTAAAAATATTAGTTTTGGGTGTATAAGAGTTCCCGTGGGAGTAGAATACTCGTCGTTTGTTTCCGCGCCCTTAATATTGTCGCAAGGGCTAGATTTTAATGCAGTTACTCCCCAAAGAGATCTGATCTGACGGCAAATAAAATTGTATACGTTTAAAAATTTCTCTCCGCTTCTGAGTTTTTCGCTTAACTCATCCTCATGTACGGGGCTTTGAAAATATTCGTCCAAGGCTTCTTTTTTTATCCAAGTACTCAATCAAGTTTTTAACTTGCTTATAAATTTTTCGCGTAAATTCTTAGTTTTTTGCACGACTTCTTACTCAGACGCAGTTAACGGATATTTGGATAAAGTCTCTATTTGTTTATTTACCGATGACTCTACTACTTCGTTGATTCTACAGAATTTAAATTATTTGCAGAGTTCTCATATGTTATCAAATTCGTCTCACTTGCAATAAACGCGATAGTCTTATTAATTTTTAAATTGTTCGAAAAATCACTCGATTTTATTTGTGGTGGATTCTGAGATTCTTAACTCGGGGACTGCTCCGTTTAATAAATTTTTCTCCCGGTTTTCTACTGTTGATTTCTTAATAGTGCCGGTTAAATCAGCGGCAAAATTTTTTTGTTGCTCGTGATCGAGATTTGAAAAAAGGGCGGAGTCACGGGAGATTCGGTTAGTCCGACGGCTGTGTCAGCGCCTGAGTTCGGCTTATCTGACTCTTGTGTTTTTAACACAGAGGGTCGTAAACGAAATCCAAAACGGAGTCCGAAACGGTTTCGGAGGGGAACTTTTTTCGAAGGCGTAAAAATCTCTTTGGTTTGCGCAATAGAGATTCCCTCAGTACTACCGTCTAATTCCTTCTCCCGATATTCGCTAAATACGGTTCGCCTAACATTCCGGGATTGACGGGCTAGCGTTCAAAGTTTGTGCAAAGTATAAGGGGTTTCTTTCTATCTAAATTATACTTTGATGAGCTATGTTCGACTCGCTTATAACCATGACTCGCCTCGTCCACAAAATCGAGATCAATATCGGTATTTGCTTCGCGTAATTCCGTAAATCGCGTGATTACGTCCAAATCCCATTTTAATAAACTATCATCTGTATCAAAACCCCGATTGCCTCGAGTTCTATTTATATTCCGATCCTGGCTTCTACTGTTGTCGCTGTCCGACATACTTTCATTTTGCACAAGATTTTATCGAGAGATTTTCATTGATTTTCCGCTTCGTTTTCGGTGAATTTAAATAACGCGTCAAATTTTTTTCCGATTTGGAATTTCGATAACTCAATAATTTTTCCCTCTTTGGGCTCGCTTGGATTCGTGGTGATTTTCTAACGGGGAGATTGGTCTTTCTTTCCGTTCTACAATTTCGTTTTTAATCGCGGTTTTGAGTATGGATATCCTTCTTCCACCTCTCCTATTCTTCCGCGGAGCGCTATTTGAATTAGTTTTATTCATGTAATTTTGTTTATGTAATTTAAATGTCGATCGTTCTCAGTCACACAAGGGATAGGGAACTAGATTGCTTTTCAAAATAACGTTCTACTTGTGAAAGTTCGTTAAAATTTTTGCATGTCGTGAAGTGAAAGCGATTCTCTGCTTTCGGAGAATTATTGAAGTTTTTAGCAGGTCGCTAATTAAAGCGATTCTCTTCTCGTAATATTTTATTGAAATGAGGACAGGTTGCTAATGAAAGCGATTCTCTGCTCGTGATATTTTATTGAAATGAGGACAGGTCGCTACTGAAAGCGATTCTCTGCTCGTGATATTTTATTGAAATGAGGACAGGTCGCTACTGAAAGCGATTCTCTGCTTGTGATATGTTATTTGGAATAGAACAGGTCGCTAATGAAAGCAAAACAGCCTTAAAGTATGACTTTCAAAACGCTAAAACATAATAACCTCCCGGATACAAGTGCCGCTATCTCGCTCCAGAAGGTGGAAACTGATGACATCCCATGTAAGGCAACATCCCAGTTTGGACGCATCTCCCTTATATTTTTCTCTCTCTCGCGTGTGCCTTGGCTTTCCGCAGCGGAGTTTGTATCAGTCAGATTGTTTCAGCGCATTTTGCACGCTTGAGAGTATATTAACGCATCTCTTTACAATTGTAGCGCGATTGAAACGGTCACGACTTATCTCGGTCCTGTAGTATTTAAATTTATGTAAGAATACAAAATCTATTGATTTTACTTTCTGACAAGTCGCGAACATTTACTAATCTGCGTCGTGATTCTGACAACAGATTGAGTAGAAAGATTTTAATTTTTTATAATAATTCTCAACTATGATGTTCAGGTCCGGGATACCAGGTAGTGGAGGTTTATTGCAATAAAGAGATTTTTGTTCTTTATAACAAAAATAAATATATTCAAATAAATATATAATAGAATATTGCGTAAATCTTGCATATATTCTATATATCACAAAAATTAAATGGGTAAATCCGCTTTGATTTTTACAAATAGGTTTTTAGGTAGATACGCTTAAATTTGCGATATCTGCTATATTTTGAAATTTTTATAAGTATTTGACCAGTCTTTGAATTTATGAAAAAGTGTAGGACTGATACGCTTTAATTTGCGATATCGTGCCTAACTTGAAATTTTATAAGTGTAGATAATATTATACTATTCGAAAATTTCTAAGTTATTTATCTTCTCAAGGCGTGAGTTGCTCTTGAGAGGAGACTAGGCGCCTAAGTTGCGCTGGAGCTAGTGAGCTCATACTGGCCGTGCGGGTCCTTTTATAGGCCTCGGAGCGAGCGGGGATCGTGCCGCCGAAAATACTATCACATTCACACTTTCATACAGACATTCACACCTATATACAAAACCCATTCATACAAATAATTTAATATGTGCGCGCTATGCCGCCGTCGCTTCTCCTTCTCTTGCGCCGCTTCTCCTTCTCTCACTGCTGCTACCGCCGCTTACTGGCTCGTGGCGCTGCTGGAGTTGTGGAGTCAGCTGTAGCGCGGGCTTATCCTAGTTAAAAATGTGTTCTATAAATTTCAATTTTTTATTTTATATAGTTTTTTACGGAGCTTGTACGGGGCGTTACATAGTCCCCTAGTAAACATTTTTCAGAAATTGACAAATTTTCACTATACTCCCGGAGAAAAAATGATTAAAAATATATTTATAAGTTTTAATAAAGAAATAGAAAATGCTACTTAAAATACATGCACTCAGAGCTGTATATACCTCTTCTGCCGACCTTGGCACTTACTCTCCTCTTCAGCCTCGCCTCCTCCTTGCTAACTGACTTCCAACTGTCCTCGAAGTCGAGCCTGACCTGCCTCCGCCAGACGCTGTTGCCGTACCCGTAGGTGGCATACAGGTTCAATTTTTAGGTCGGTTTGCGCAGGAGGGCATCGAGGACCTCACCTCTCCCCTTCACCGAGGTTGTTGTGTCGGTCGTGTTGATGGTGACAGGTGGCGTGTCGAATAAGACATGCAGCTTCTCCTCGACCCGGCGAAGCTTCTCCTGCGCAGACCTTGGGCTTCTCGGCTTCGCGCGTCGTCGGCGGCAGTCCAAGTCGACCCTGACCGAGCCCTTTTATAGGGAAAGCTGGAGCAGCTCCGAAAGAGGAGAAATGACAATGTTGTCATATTTTTGAATTTTCCCGCTTCTCACGTATACCTAAAATCGTAGGTTCACAGAGAAAGTGACGTGGCAATGCTGTGCGTGTAGTAAGAGAGGAAGAACTCGCGGCCTTGCGGACACGAGTGGTGCTGTCGCGGGAGAATGGGGAAAGAGAGAAAGACGGACTATGCCTTTCTTCTGTTTTCTTGAGTCGGGACTAGCCGTGCCGGCTTGTTTACATTTGTATATACAGCTCTGAGTGTTCAAAACTAATAAAGATAATTCAAGGATAAGAAGTCATTACGTCCATCAGCAAGAACATCTCAAGAAAACCTTTCCATATCAAATAAAAGCGTCTTTTAAAGTATTTAAATACTTTTTTATGATACGTGCATGAAAAAGGCCACTTTCCATGCATGTAAAATGAATGGAAAATCAAGTTTTTCTTAGCAGCGGGAAATAACTACTCCCTTGGGAGGAAAAAACTTTTTCTTCCCAAGGGAGTATATTTTGGTAAACGTTTTCCTCCCAAGGGAATACATTTTTCTGAAAAAATTACTTCCTTGGGAGGAAAAGGTTTTTTCTCCCAAGGGAGTCGTTTTTTCCTTACTCTGCAGCCTATCCGATAGATGTATGTGTCTATATAAGTATTTTGAAAATTTAAAAAATTTAAAAAATTTAAAAAATTTTTAATATACTATATTGTTTTACTTTGAAAAGTTCTCAAATTTCTCATTCTTTTCATATGCATGATAAGTGTCCTATTCGTGCACTTTCTATTATAAAAAAGAGAGGAATCATCATTTTTTTCGTTCTCTAATTAGTCTCGATTGTCCAATAAGATTACGAGATATATGGCGGGACGCGCGTGATAGTTTGTTTCTAACCTATAAAAATATTTAATATAAAGCAGAGCGCGCATTGAACTTCTAGTATCATCGCCTACGGCGCCCGAGACTCCCACTCGTGCTCAAAACATCCCCCTCGCAAGAAAAAGCCAATATTCCGCCCTAGTTGCATAATATACTATTTAATTTGACACGCTATGATACGGTTTTCTAGAATTTGCGCTTGATGCAAAGATAATTTGTGCACATGTTCATCAGTTCTTCTATTCTATACTTATCCGTGGTTATGTGTAAACTTTTGCCTAATTTTTCAATATCCTCGACTCTTTCAGTTTATATAAATTGGAGTAATTTTTCAGCGTAAACCTTTATTAACCAAATGAATAATTTTTGTTTTTTGAGCTCTTAAATTAGTTTAATAAGCTCTTCAATAAGCACAGGGTATATTTTTTGTTTTATATACAAATTTAGGTTGCAAATATAGCGACACAGATTTTAGAATCTAAAAATTTTAAGCATATGTAACTTCAATAGTTTCATATTTTTTGTAGTGGATACAGTCTATACTATATTGGAATTTTCTTGGATTATATTAAATTGCATAAACTATTACATCTTCTGTCGGTCTGACAGTAAAATAAGATAAAATACTTCAAGATAAATCGCTAACGTTATTATCTTAAGTTGGAAGCATATATTAGTGGAATATCTTCAGTAATATAAGGTAATATTTATAAATGTAATACATATCCCTCGTCAAGATGGTGCCGATTGAAAGTAAGCCGCCTGATAAGGCGGATATAAGTGTTTACAAGTGCCACAAGAAAAAAACTGTTTCAATTGTGATGCGTATTGTTTGTGGTGGTGTATATGATAAGAGTTGTTTTGAAAGACTGCAAAACACGAAAATCATTAGAGAACATATGGCAATATGCCCGGATCACAACAACATAACCTCAAACTTTGATGATTCGACACTAAATGAGAAAATGAGAAAGTTATGTGCTCAACTAAGATCAAGTATGATAGAGGAAGTAAGGGAAGTAGTGTTAAAGAAAATTGAAGACGATAATATGAGTCAGGAAGATGACCTTGAAACCCAAGAAGTCGAGCTTCATAATTTAAAAAAAGAAAACAAGCTGCTAAAATTGTTAAACAATGAACTACTAGATAAAAACCTGTTACTTAAAGAACATCTGGAGCAAGTAAAACAAACAAAAATTGAATCTAAAAATAAATCTTATTCTCGAGTACTTATTGATGAAGCACCTGCTCAAAAACGAATTCCAAAAATCGTTATAAAAAAGAAAAATAGATCTGATGGTAATGATCTAAGAAGGAATGTTACTCATTACTTAAACAAAGAAAAATCTATTCAAACTAAGAAAGTGATATTTAAAAATGACAATGAAATTATTATTAGCTGTATGAACGAAGCAAGTGTTATTGGAACGGAAAAATCTTTAAACAAGAAATTGTTAAACATATGTACTATTGAGAAAGAAGAGGTTAAGAAACCCAGGCTAAAAGTAGTAGGAATTGATAACTATGAAGGAATGGACTTAAAATCGTTAGAAGAAGACATAAATTCAAGAAATTTAAAAAAATTTGAAAGTAAATGCACAGTTTTACATACGTTTGAAGCTACTGCTGAAATCTACAAACACATTAGAGAGAGCAAGAACAGAATTTTTGTAGGATATCAGAACTGTAGAGTTTACGACGATTTAAACGTACAACCATGTTTTAATTGTGGCAGATTTGGGCACAATGGAAACAAATGCATTAATGACAAAGTATGTTTGAAATGTGCTGGGCCTCATAATAGTGTCAACTGTAACAACAAAGATGAAACCTGTTGCATTAACTGCTTATATAGTAACAATAAGTTCAATTCGCAGTACGATACCAAGCACGTGGCTAACAATAGTCAATGCTGTCAAGTGCTTATGAACAAAATTAAAAAATATATAGCTAGTACAGATTATCAAATAAATCCAACTTTTCAAAGATTCATCGGTAAATAGATATCTATAAAAATACCGGAGTTGGACTGGCAGGCAATAGGCAGACTTCAGCATCTACGTCATCATTATCACCACGCAGCAGTATTTTCGCAAACCAACAGAGAGCCAACGCAACAAGTTAACGGTAATACGATCATGGAGTAGAGTATAGAATTCATTGAAAGTGTACAAAAGGATATAATTAAAACCGAATGTTAAAAATATGGAAATAATTGAAATAGGAAAAATCAAAATTATAAACTCTATCATTGAAACAGATAATAGCAATATAGAGATATCAGCACTGTACAGATCTCATAATATTCCAAAAACAGAGTTCATTGGCTATATAAAAGATTTACTAAATAGTAAGAAAAAGGCTAAGAATCACATAATTATAGGAGATTTTAACTTCGACCTACTCAATCTTGATAGTATTAGTCAGGAATTCTTAAACAATTTCATGGAAAATGGATATTTACCAGGCTTTCAAGGTGTTACTAGACCATCTGACAATAGTAACTTGGGGACGTGCATTGATAATATGTTTATAAAAGCAAAAACAGTTCAAACTGTACATTTTAAATTAATAAGTACAGTAACTGATCATTATCCTTTATTCATGGCATTGAGTAAACTAAAGAAAAAAAATACAGAAGATGTAACATCATCAATAAACTATGCTAAACTAAATAGAATAGCTAGTAATGAAAATTGGAATACGATATTGTCAATGCATGATCCTAATGTAGCAGTGAATACATTGATAGAAAAAATAAAATATTGTATCCAAATGGCCACTTTTAATAGGAGAACTAACAAAAAACATAAAAGAAAATTACCCAGAAGTAACTGGATCACTAAGGCAATACTGTTTTCTTGCAAAAAAAAGAAACTTTATATAAAATTTGGAAAACTGACCCTAATAACGAAAATCTTAAGACCGAATATCAAAATTATGCCAAAATTTTAAATAGGGTAATCAAAGAAGCAAAATTAATATATGAGAGAGAACAGGTTGAAAAAAATTGTTCTAATCCTAGAAACCTTTGGAGAATAATCAAAACATCGATTATAAAATACATTGCTTAAAATTGGGAAGATTACAAAATCTATATTGAAACGGATAAATCTAATAATATGAAAATAACAAATGCAGATTTATACAGAAGTTACATGATAGTAGATGGTACATATGGTGGAGAAATTGAAATAGTAGCATTTGTTAATATATACAAAGTTTTAGTGTCAGTTTACAGAACAAATATGATAAATCCTCTATTATATGGTCAAAATTTTAGTAATAATGATAATGTATTGGATCTTTTATTGTCAGGTGCAGTTAACGCTGGACATTATGATATCTTAAAAAATGCGAATTTTAAATTTTGGCAAAATTATAAACAAAAATACAATCGAACTCATTATGAACATAATAAATGTTCAATATTACAAAAATTAGAATTAAAAAACATGATCCAAAGTTTAAGAAAAAAAAGAGGATATGATTTAAAGAAAAATTTAAACGATTATCGATTAATAAAAAAACGACATAGAGATAAAATCATTAATGTGAACGCAGTTAGACTAATATTAAAAAGCAGAAAGTTTTAGTAAAAAATATGAACAAAAATAGATTGAAAGTAAAAAGGAAAAAAGATCTTGTTGAAAATATGAATGAAGAAAGACTGAAAGCTAAGAGAGGCAAGGATGTTGTTGGAAACGCGAATGAAGAAAGACTGAAAGCTAAGAGGGGCAAGGATGTTGTTGGAAACACGAATGAAGAAAGACTGAAAGCTAAGAGGGGCAAGGATGTTGTTGAAAATATGAATGAAGATAGATTGAATAGAAAAAAAATTTACAGATTCAGTTAAAAATATGAATAATGATAGATTTCATAAACGTCGACAAACTCAACAAATTAAGAAAATGTGTGCATTGAAAGATCAATTTTTAGATAGTGGCCAAGGACGCGCTCGACTCACTTGACCTCCGGCCTCGCTTAAATAAAGGTAATCGTCGTTGTAATATTTCTCGTTCATTATCGTTGATTTTGAATCTAAAATTGTATAGGACAAGACAAGACAAGACAAGACTACATCAAGGTTCAAAAATAAACTGTGAAATCATTGTTGATCAGATATTATGATTTTATTTTTTAACCTTGATGTAGTCTTGTCCCATACAATTTTTGCCGAAACCCGGGAACTATTTTAACTGAGAAATTTAGATTACTAAACAAGCGGTAGTTTATTTAAATAAAAGTGATACGACGTGAGTGGCGAAAAAATAGCAAGAGAATTAAGAAGATCATCAAGCGATGGATGCAGCCCGTTGAGAGGAACAAGAAATATTTTAATTGGGAGGAAAATTCAACAACGCGTGGACATAGAGAAAAGATGCAGAGGACAAAGGCGAGACGAAGGCGTATTGAAGAATGAATTCTATGCGACTATTTTTCAATCGGAAATCTGTGTAAGTTGCTATTTCTCCGAGTCTATGCGCGACAAACATCTGTCGCGTCCGCGGTTCAGATCTGATCCAGCGGATAACAGTTGCTAAATCTGACCAAAACACGCGTCGCAATAGTTTAATATTCGTTGTATATGGGCTGGTATGGAGAGACTGGGCGTGGCCTAGAGTGACATCACCAGTCCCGTGGCTGGCGCCAGTTGTTTATGTAAACAGAAGCCCATGTTTATATCAACAGTAACTGATAAGGTTAATAAACATGATTTACGACCGCTACTGTCATAAACAAAAAGTCTGTCATCGATGGGTGACTTTTATTTGTTTATTTATAAATAATTATAAATAATTTTTAAGCAAAAGATATATTACGCATACGATGCTATCCCTCCTCCTTTTACCCCAAGCAGACTCGAGCGCGACTCTCTCTCTCTCTCTTTCGCTGTCTACTCCATACCGACTCCGAGCTCGAACGCACGTGCGCGACTCTCGCTATACCAGCCCGTAGCCCCCCTCTCCTTTTACACTATAGTAGCCCCTGAACTCTGGCGCGGTGGCTCCCGCCGCTGCTGTACCGGACCCGCTTCTCTCTCTCTCACTCCCCTCTCTACGCCATATCCATCCAAAGCCGCCGTCTACCTGTCTCTCGCGTATACCTGCTGTTTGGCTTTTATTGCCCTAGCGTCGACTCTGATCCTTTCTGCGCTGTAAAGAGAGAGATTGTTCCACGTATATAATATATATGGTGGCCCTGAAAAGGGCTGATTGTTTTTTGAAATATATATTATTGTAATTAGCGTTTCAGCTTGCTGTAGCCGTCCTTTTCGGGGCACGAAAAGGTGTTTGTGGAAAAGGATTTTTGATTCTGTGTCGAGGAGGAGGAGGATTTTTAGACAGATTATTATAACCCCTTTTCTCTGGATACGAGAAAGTGTTGTTTGAGAATTACGATTGATTGTTCTGCTTTCTTGGCTCTTTGCTTCTCATGAAAGGCTCTCTCTCCTCCCACGTAGAACCTTTTTTCTGCTCTTTGCTCTGCTCCTGTCCCATGGTCGAATTGCTGCTTTGCCGGTCGCTTGACGAATGATTCGCATCGAAATGAACGCGTGCATATATAACTCTACTACTCGGTGCCGCAAAGTTTACTCTAAATTTCGGCTTTGGGGATCGTTGATGGGAGTGGGGGTTTTGGACGCATAAAAAGAGAAATTCTGGCACAATATTTATTTACTCAAAAACGCGTACGAGTCGAATAATAAAATGACTCAGCTTACAAGGTAATGAAATAATAAAATGACTCAGCTTACAAGGTAATGAAATAATAAAATGACACACGAGCGCTCGCGCGCTCGCACACACACACATACAAACATACTTACACACCCGCACACACACATATACACACCTCTAAATTTCTACGCTATACATTACAAACAAGCGATACACCTACACTTGCGAGTGGCGCGTTGTTTGCGCAGGTGACGTGTGGGCCCTCTTCGCAGTAAACCAGGCACCAACTCTTTCGGCGGAGTAAGCATCTGATGAAAGTTGTAAGGTACGCTGCGGTTGCGGCGTGCTGTCGGTGGCGGACCTTGGACGTTGTTGTCGTCACCGTCGTTGTCGTCGCCTGCTGATGATGGTGAAGGCGAAGGCGATCTCGGCGAATCCATATCCAGGATGCACGGGCAGGGCTGTCGGTTGCACTTCCAGCAGCGAAAGAGAAGGAACCTCCAGCACTGCTGCCACACGTCGTCCTCCGAACTGTTGGTGATGCACACTCTGCACCTCTCGTTGATTGGCACAAATTGTACCGCCAGAGAAGCCTTTCGCTCGGCTTCTTGCTGTTTTTGCTGCAACAGCGCTGACATATCCAGCATTCTCTGCTGGTAGCGCTCGAGCTGGCCGTTCAGCTTCTCCATTGCACGTTTTTTAGCTTCGATACTTGCGAGAAGCGCATCGCGTTAGGCTGCTAATTTTTTCAATTCTGCCATGATGGTGGCCACGTGTGTGCTCTCTGTAGGGACTCAGAGCGGACTGATCGGTGCAAGCCGTGTCATAAACGTAAGCTGTTGGCAAACATTTCTGGACGTAGGTAGAGGGGGACCCCGCACCTCTCCACCCTTTTTACGACGTTCGTTGTCTTAAGAATGCAGAGAATGAGAGACTGGATTATTTGTATACACTTGAGTTCCAGCGTCGTGGGCTTATCAGAAAAAATCGGAGACGGATGAGAACAAAAGAAAGGTTCTCAATGTCTCGCGAATCAGCTCCAGGAAGTATCGTGTGATCATGGACTCGGGCTTTGTTTTATTATCGCCAATGGATTAGTCAAAACTAAGCAGAGAACGAATCATCGGATCTCCGGTAGACACTTGAGAACAAGTGTAAACTGTTTGTACAGAGATTACAGGTGTCCGGTAAGAGAGATTAAAAAGGGTCAGCCGTAGAGTCATAAAAAACTGTTTAGTCCGTGTCACCGGATCTAGCGGTGGCGACGGCCCATTCTCTGAGACATCCGCTATCCGCCTAAGGTTTATGACTGCTACATGCTACTGGATAACAAATACACAGTGTCACTGTCTGTAGAAGGCGATATACCAACGAGGAGTACAGAGAGAATAAGAAAGACAGTGAAGGAAAGCGTAAGCAAAGTAATGCGGTATGTATAAGAGATTTAATCTATAGGTATTGCTCTGAGAGGAAGGGGGTCCGAAAACAGTATAGCTATATGTATACTTATCCCTGCGCTCGGAGAGAGTGCATAAGGTCCTAAGAGAGTAAATCTATATTTAGCTTTGCGCACGGAGAAGGGGGCCTGCCGGGTCGAGAGCTAAGAGCCCTATACCAGTATACCTATCACTGTAACGCATTCCATTTAACGCATTCGATCTAACGCATTCCAGAAGTCGGCGAGGAATCTGATGAGCTGTCGGGTGTCAATCTCAACAATTTTTCGGCCATAGATGGACTGGTAAAATGTAAGGTTTTACTGACAAGAAAATTGCATCAGCCTCTTTTGCCGATAAAAATGCACGGCAAGCTTCTCTTCGCACTGTGTCGTACATGCTGCGAAGAGATGCGGCAGAGCGATTGTTGCCACCCGGATGCGAGTCAGCGAGAGTTCAGCGGAACCTGGGTGGCGGATGAGCTGCTACTATAACTGAAATATTCATCATATGGCAGTATAGTATGACCGAGTACGATCCGCTCACAGAGCAAGGAGGACTTTTCACTGGCTACATCGACACTTTCTTGAGATTAAAGCAGGAAGCATCGGGGTTTCCAGCTTGGTGCGTTGACGCTGAATCGAAAGCGCGTTGCGTTCGCGAGTATCGCGAAAATGAGGGGATATCGCTCGATCTGGAAAAAATCGCAAAAAACCCTGGCCTGCGCACTGTTGCAAAGCTCTGTCTGAACTCGTTCTGGGGTAAGTTCGGACAGCGCGATAATTTAAAATAGACGGTGATCGTCAAGGAGCCCGAAGACCTCCTTAAACTTCTAACGGTCGAGGATAAAGAGGTCTTGAGTCTCCTGCTGGTCAACGAGGATGTGATGTAATCGAGCTGGCAGTACATCGACGATGCTGTGGAATCTACTTTATATACGAACGTAGTTATAGCAGCCTACACGACACCTCTGACCCGCTTGAAACTATTTTCGTATTTGGAGAAACTCGGCAAGCGAACGCTGTACTGCGACACGGATTCGTGCATATATGTGTGCAACGAAAACGCACAAGAATACAGGCCCCCGTTAGGCTCGTTGCTCGGCGATATGACCAACGAGCTGGACGAATGGACTATTACGAGCTTCCTCTCGGGTGGTCCGAAATTTTACGGCTACAGAACCGTGAATTCGAGAACTGTCGAGGTTTCCGAAAAATGTAAAGTCAAGGGTATCACGCTAAATTTCTCGAATTTAAATGATCCTAGCATTAAGAGTATGATTGAAAATTATTTTAAGCCTGATGAAGAGAATGAATGCATTAATCTTAAGTTTAATTCTATTTAAAAATTGCCAGATCACACAGTCATCACGCGAGAAGAGCTCAAATCGTGTAGCATAGTTCTACAAAAGCGTAGGTATGTTACTCCCGGGTTATCGCTCCCGTATGGTTACAAAAGTTAAGATAGTATGTAAGTTGTTTGTCAATAAATAAAAGTAAATTTAAGAATCTCGTTTTTGTATTAGTTTTAATATAATAAATATATAATAAAAAAAAGTATTTTAAAATTTTTCTTGTAATTATAACATCCTTCTCTCTCCTTTACGCGTATAGACGGCTCGTCCGCGGATGATACTCGTGGCCGCAAATATACGCTTATAAGCAGCCCGCGTGAGTATACGCGTATACGCGGCCCGCGTGAGTATACGCGTATACGAGGCCCGCGAGAGTACACGCGTATACGCGGCCCGCGCCCGCCGCCGCCATCCCCCGCGGTAGAGGAATAATAATAATAAAAAGCGCTTTTCGGGATGAGAGCGCTTTAGTCAAAAAGATGGATACGCGTTGGAAGCATCCTTTTACGGCGTGCATAGCAGGACCGACAGGAGCTGGAAAAAGCTTCTTAAAATATTTCTCGAGCATCTGCCGGAGATGTGCGATGCTCGCTTCGACAGGGTTCTGCTCTACTATACCGAGTGGCAAGAGACGTACCGCAGTGAATTCAAAGTTGGCGGGAGTGCTGCTGTACCTATTGAGTTTTGAGAGGGACTTCCGCAGCGAAGCGATTACTCCGTGGATACGGGAAAGAAAAAATTGCTGATTCTCGACGACGTGATGCGAGAATCATCGAACGATATAGTTCTGGATTTGTTCTCGCGTTCGTCTCATCATTTAAATTTGTCGGTCTTTCTGTTGACGCAGAATATTTTTCACCAGGGAAAGTCTCAGCGCGACATAAGTTTAAATTCAAAGTATCTTGTTATATTTAAAAATCCTCGCGACAGAGCTCAGATTCGGCATCTCGCGCGACAAATTTATCCGGAAGATCCCAGGTTTCTGCAGGAGGCTTACATAGACGCTAAACGCGGACCTCACTCGTATCTTTTTCTCGATCTAACTCAAGCGGCCGTGGACGAGTATAGGGTTCGCACGTCTATATTCCCAAGCGACGATATTCAGTACGCCTACGTGCCCAAATTCGGTAAAAAGTGAAAATACAAAATAGGTGTGCAGAGCTCTCGGCATAGACAGTAGGCGAGAAGCTATGGTGCCAACAACATCGAAGAAGAAACAGGCTGGCTGTTGTATTCCCGTAGCTGCGCTCGATACCAAGCATTTCAACAGAAAACGAGTAGCTGTACTGAACGCTCTTTGTCACACGGACGGCCAACAACGTACGGCTCTTTTACGCACAGCCGACAAGAGACTCGTGCGTTGTATATGCGAGTGCGCTTTGAATATCTTGCAAGCTGTGATCAAAATCAAAGACTCACATAAACGATGACTCAAAAGCACAAAAACGTGCTGAGAAAATTGACGATTTGCAATAATAAGAAATCTGTCAGCGATTGGCAGAAAAAGAAACAAGTTCTCGTACAGCACGGTGGTGCTTTTTTGACGCTTTTACTCGCACCTATTATCGGGGCTCTTGTCTCGAAGTTATTTAATTCAAAGTCAGCAGCAGTGAAAGACTAAAATGGATCGTGCGAGAAAAATGATTATCGTGCCCGAAGATATGTTTTCGCGCGTGCAAAACGTTCAGCCAGCAGCAGCAGCACCGCCAGTAGTAAACGAGTCGTGTGAAAACTCTGTTCAAGCGTGCGGCGATAATCTCTCGAGACTCGATTCCGAGATGCACACAATTCTACATTCGAATAAATTTACAGATGAGCGTGAAAAATGTCAAAATTATTTACAAGTACTGCGGCGATATCTGTTTTTCAAAGATTCTGAACGTCACGCTGAACACGATTACGAGCGCGACGTCGACGAAATAGAGGCCACATCGGCACCAATGACTGAAGAAATTATACTCGACAGCGTGCCCAAGAGTTACGCTCAAAAAACGCGACTTCTGCTGAAACACTGGAAAACCGTTGCCAGCGATCATCTCAAGTGGGATAGCACTGGCAGAGTCAGTATAGACGGCCGGCCCATACAAGATTCCAACAGTATAGAACTGATTAGCGACGTTGTCGCACGCAGGAAAAAAACACTGGATCAGTCGGAAGTGCCCATCGGCCATTTACCTTTCGCCAAATTCATCAAGACAGTCGACACACCGATAAAGCTGATTGGAAACCCGAAAATAGTGAAAATTGGTAAAAATTTGACAGAACCGAATAATACAGCGAAACGACGACTGCCTAGTAAAGAGAGCATCGACGCGTTGATGGAAATACACAACCCTAGCAGCAGCGAATCACCGGCATCGCCAGCTTTGACGAGAAATCGAGCAAAGAACAAGCGTCTACGTCTCGCAAACTTTTAAGCATGTCGTCGTCGTCGTACGAGCAGCAATACTACGATGTCTCGCACGAGGCTGGTTACTCGGGTGTGCGCAATCTCGTGTGTGTAAATCGAAAAGGCAAATTATTTAGCGCGACTGACACGCGGGAGAAAGAATGTATATACGAGTGGCTTAGTAATCAAGACGCCTATACTCTTCACAGACCCGTTAAGCGTAAATTTCCGCGATTAAGTTACAACGTGAGCAACATTGACGACGTATGGGAGTGCGATTTGCTTCAATTAACCACGATCAAAGAGCACAACGACGGATACTGTTACCTACTCGTAGTGGTGGATGTATTGAGTAAACACGCGTGGCTGCAGCCTCTACGAGATAAAACTACAGCCAACGTCACCGCAGCCTTCGAACGAATACTCGAACGCAGCAATGGTCGCGTCCCGATACTCTTACAATCCGACAAAGGTAAGGAGTTTGTAGGCTCGACGTTTCAGGAATTTTTGAAAAAACGCGACATCAAATTTCGTACTGCTCGAAACCCCGATATCAAACCGGCTGTGGTGGAAAGACTAAACCGTACTGCTCGCGAACGACTGTGGCGATACTTTTCTCACAATAACACGCAACGTTACATCGACGTGGTGCAGAAAATCATCGAGACTTACAATCATACGCAACACAGCGGTACAAAGATGCGCCCCTGTGACGTGAGCATCTACAATGCTGCGAAAGCACGCGAAAATTTAGCGAAAAGAGCTCGTCTGCAATCCACTTACAAGAATCGCGAAAAGATCAAGAAAAAACACGTGTCTAATATTTTCTCGAGTACTACATATCACAAAATGATCAAAATCGGTGAGGTACACCTGGGGACCCTTCCTTGGGAGAAACGTTCGCTAAAACTACTAATAGGTAGAATATATTATTAATAAAGAATAAATACGCCGCACTTGCTCTTATCCCTGGTAACCCTTGGTTACGTCCGGAACAGTTGGAAAAGGCAAAGCAGGAAACGCATTTTTTTCGCACGGTATTTGTGACAAGATCGAGCAACTAGCCAACGAAATAAATAAATCAGCCGCCTTTCACGATCATCTGCGTCTCGAAGTTGCATCCTTTCAAAAGGGCTACTGCATGCTACAGCAAAACTGTGCCTGTGTTGATCAACATCAGACAGCGTTTGATCAGCTTCAGATAACGTTTGATCAGCATCAGACAACGTTTGAACGTTTGACAGAAAATTCAAACTCAGCATCAAAGAAGCTACACTCATAGTTCGCAGAGTAAAAATCACTCCTGGAGTTTAACTGGCTCATGCGCAAGCGTTATCGAAAACCACGGCTAAATATCCCATAACGAGAGTCAAAGTTAAGTCGTTTACTCTTCACTCGGGAATATTGGACGATTCGATCGACAACGTTATACACGGTCAGCTGCCGAAGAGAATAATCTTGAGCTTTGTGGAAAACAAAGCATTCCACGGTAACCGCGCGTTAAACCCTTTTAATTTTCAACACTTCTCTATAAATTATATTTCTCTCTACGTCGATGGCGTACAAATTCCTAGCAAACCTTTGCAGCCACGTTTCACGGGTCTCGACAAACTCTACATTGACGCTTTTCAAACACTTTACATGGGCATAGGCGTGCATTTTCTCAGCGAAGGTTTTGGCATCAATCGCTACAACTATTACAAAGGCAATTTTTTGACGGCCTTCGATCTCACTCATGATTTATCGTTACACTGTGCCACACATGCCACAGATTGGAATCACGTGCGCTCGGGTAGCATACGTATAGAAGTGAGATTTGAGACGGCTCTTCTCACTGCTATCAACTGTATCGTTTACGCAGAGTATGACAACGTTCTGAAAATCGACTCTAGCCGCCAAATCGTAACGGATTTTAGCGCTTGATGCGCACGCACACTCGATCGCAGCGCCTAAAAAAAATTTTTTTTGATTTGTGCTTCATAAGGCGAGCGCGCTGACAGTCTGCAGTTAGTCTCCCTCTCGAAACAGCCAGCACTTAACGTACTCGAACAGCAACAGCATCATCGTCATCATGACGGACTACGTGATCGATATTCAAGGCTTTCGGGATATAAATAAAAAATTTATTCCCAAAGAAGTCGGAGTTTTATCTCTCCAGAGCCGTATAGTTGGTCATTGGTTAATTCCCGCGCCGTGCAGTTTTACCGAATTACCCGCGGATATGAAGCAGACGAATAATTACTGCACTCTCGATGTACACAGTTTAGAGTGGCACTACGGAGATATCTCCTTCAAGAATCTGCGTCGTAATCTGTGCAATTTGGTGAAAGACGCGCGCCGTATATACTTTCGTGGCCAGGCAAAAGCCAAGTTTTTGGAAAAAGTAGTGGCTGGATGAATCATCAATTTAGAAGATTTTTGTCCGACTTCGTTTGACGAACTCTCTATGCAATCCCCTAACGTCTTGCTGTGCCACACCAGCCACGGTATCAAGAAATTCGAGAACAAGAAAAATTTTTGCGCACTGCGTCGAGCCTATCAAATCAGAAGGTGGATACACTCAATCGTTGCCAGTCCTCATCGAAGCGACCCATACGACATAAATAGCCAAGTAATGTACCAAGCTATATTAGATTACGATCGGCTGCAGATGGAGAGATATCACTATCCCGAAAGATTTTGTGCTAGCGACGTTGTGGACGGAATTAAAAAAGAAGCTGACGAGAAAAAAGACGGTGCGGTAGAAGAAGAGTACGTAGATGCACCATCAACATGAATACGCGTCAAATAATCACAGCTATTAGAAGATTAAAAGCCGATTCAATAGGAGTTGACGCTGCTAATTACGTTCCGAAATTGCTATCCACATTGACAGCTATTGTAACCAATTTTGACACGTCCGATCAGCCAGGGTCACACTGTGTTGAGATCTTCATAGATAAAAATGGATACGGAATTTACTTTGACAGCTACGGAGTTGCACCTGTATCAAAGCATCATCTTGATCGACTCGGAAAAAACTGCATGCGATTCGACTGGAATAAAAAACAAGTGCAGAGCGTCGACTCTAAAGTATGTGGCGAGCACTGCATTAAGTTTCTGTATCATATGTGTAGTGGCATTTCTCTGTGAAAATATCTACGTTTTTTTTTCATCAGACTTTGTCAAGAATGACGTATTAGCCGTTAAGTTTTATCTAAGGCTCATGAGAAGAATGCAAAATCAAACAATGCGTCATCGCCATCATCGAGTCAACGCATTCCCATACACGAGTTCTATAGGACGGGGTTACTGTAATCAGATCTGCACAGCCAAGACTGGATGTTTGTTATCTGAGCAGTTTATACAAACGTACTAGGTGTGACGGTTGCGTTAAACAAAACAACTTATATTGATATCAAATGTGTCTCGTTTCACTATGGAATGTAAATACTGTAACGGCCTTTTCTAGAAAGAACTGACACTCGTTGACGCTCGCTCTTTGTCGTCCCATTCTTTATAAAGGTACGGTGGCGCAGTCTCCAGCCATCAGTCGTAAAAACACTCTCGTCAAGTAGACCTCGTGTGTAAAAAATCTTTGCAATGGATTCAGCAGCAGCAGCACCACCACCAAGTGCCGAGTCTTGGAAAAATAAGCCGATCACCTGCAACTTGTTGTACTCGATGACGTACGCGCTCAACAAATCAAACTGCAAGCGTGCAACCATAGGCCTGGAGTATTACGGCGGTTACTACAGAGTAGTGTTAAAAATTTGTGCCAATGGATCCTCAGCCAAGTATGTGACACTCGACACACACAGCTGGAAAGTGATCAAAGATCAGATGGAGGCTATGGATGCATATTTGAATCACTCCTTCACGTTCTACCAGGATTTTGGAAATCCTAGCAAGATCCTCCTTCCAAATCACGATGTCTCATTCACAAACAGCTTCGGAGCAAGGGCGATCGGCATCGACGAGAGGCCAACACCAACAGCAGCACTTATAGCAGAAATGACAACCCACAACGGTCAGCAGTTCATCAGCAGTGTCGGCGGCGGCGGCGGCCATGGCGAGGAAACACAACAGCATCCACCTGCACAGCCTGCGTGCAAGAAGCAGAAAAAATACGAGAGTCCGCCTAGTGTAATGCATCAACAAACGTTCGCTGGCTTAAGACAGGTAAAAGAGTGCATCGATTTGCGTTTTAAACAGCTCGAGGAACTTTCGGGATTAGTTAATCGCGGCGTGGACTCAATTTTAGATTATATAAAAGATGCTTTGAAAAGAAAAGAGGCTGAACTATGTCGTCAAATTCTGAAAAATGTAAACTCGTTCAAACAATATTACACCTTTCATAAATATAAAATCGACGAATTTTAAATTAAATTAAATCGATTAAATTTCGCCACTATAAGCGTCGACGTTTTAGATGTAGTTTTAACAGAAATCTATGCGTTTATCATTGATGTACAACAAGAACAACAAGGGGCCTAAAACTGACCCCTGTGGGACACCGGTGTTTAGTGGTAGAAAGGTAGAGATCTCATTGTTGTCACCAATGACGGCCTGTTCTCTTCCCGAGCGGTAAGATGCAAGCCAGCGGATAACCTGCTTGGAGAAGCCGAAGGAGGATAGCTTTCCGAGTAGCCTGACGTGACACACCGTATCAAACGCCTTGCTAAAATCAAATAGAAGTAGAAGAGTAACCTTCTTCCTGTCTATCCCAAGCCTGACATCATCAGTCAGCTTAATTAAGTCGGACTGCGTGCTGTGGCCAGTGCGAAAACCAGTTTGGAAGTTGTCAAGATAAAGTCTTGTTTCACGGTATTCAGAGATTTGATTGTGCACCAGCCACTCCAGCGCCTTGGATAGGAAACAAAGTAGAGAGATCGGACGGTAGTCTGTTACAGCTGTTGGAGAGTTGATCTTGTTTAATGCTCTTACGAGCGATGACTTCCAGGCGTAAGGAAAGCGTGCCTCGCTCAAAGGCAGGTTGAAAATTTGACAAAGTAAAGGAGCGAGTATTGGCAATGCTTTGGAGATTACAACCTGTGGGATGCCATCGCTTCCCCTGGCCTGGGTATTGAAGTGTGATACTGCAGCCAACACGTCCGACTCTGTGATAGCCCTGAAGATGAAATGTTCAGAGAGGTCTAGACTCTCAAGGGTTCGCAGATACTCCTCAACATATGGAGCTTGAGGATCATTTGAGATGGAACTAAAGTGTTTGTTGAGAGCATCTGGAAAGAACCGAGCAGGTGGAGAAGATTTAGAGGTAGTTATACCTAGATTTTCAAGCTCTCTCCATATCTCTGCAACGTCGGTCAGAGTAGACAAGCGTGAATAATAGTAATTCAGCCTGGCCTCCTCGACCTGTCTATGAGCGTTATTCCTTGCGATTCTATAAAAGTATAGATCCCAAGGTAGACGACTTCTGCGAAAGCGCCTGTAGAGTCTATTCCTTTCAGTTAAAAGGTCACGAAGAGCCGCGGTGAACCACGGGTGACGCTTACGTCCAGGTGTCACAGTCTTTAATGGGGCGAGATGATTTATGGCTTTCGTGATGTTGTCGTTAAGGATGGTAATGCATTCGTCAAGTGATGGCGTGGTGAAAGATGACCAGTCACATGCGCTAAGGAAGTCCCTTAGCTTCTCAGCACAAATTCCTTTGTAGTTTCTGTAGGTGTATGTAGCAGGTACGTGGCGTGGAATCTGTACGTCGAGTGTGGCTGTGATAAAGTCATGTCCGTTGATGAAAGGAGTATCTGTCTTCCAATATGAGAGCAGGCGATCCTGCTCATGGATTAAGCATAGGTCGAGCTGGTGTCAGAGTCCTGTCTGTGATGGGTTGCACCATATGGCACAGAAGTAAGGGAGTTTTCGTCGATGAAAGCCTTGATGAAGTTGGCGTCTTCAGATGAGGGAAGCTGGTCTGCATTAAAGTCTCCCATGATGACCTTCGTGGAGCAATTGTGCATATGAGTTGTTCAATGAAATTAGATCCCTGGATAAAGGGAGAATCAGGAGGGCGATACACAACCCCCACGAAGATGAGCGATATTCCCTTAGCTGTGATTTCACAGAAAAGATACTCCGGCTTACCTGGTTTGCCCGACCATTCACCGTCAGATGACGAAATAATACTAGCTGTCAATGAGTGATGAATGTAGAGGGCCACACCTCCCCCGCCCCTGTTTCTGTCCCGTCTGTACAGAGTGTAGTCGTCCAGAGAAAGAGAGTCGCGCTCGGGTCTGCTTGGGGTAAAAGGAGGAGGGCTGGCATCGTATGCGTGATATATCTTTTGTTTAAAAATTATTTATAAATAAACAAATAAAAGTCACCCATCGATGACAGACTTTTTGTTTATGACAGTAGCGGTCGTAAATCATGTTTATTAACCTTATCAGTTACTGTTGATATAAACATGGGCTTCTGTTTACGTAAACAACTGGCGCCAGCCACGGGACTGGTGACGTCACTCTAGGCCACGCTTAGTCTCTCCATACCAGCCCATATACTACTAATATTAAGTTCGGATTCCACAAATTTAGCAAGTCTGGCGCCGATAAGCGCGGCTCAAAGTTCGAGACGCGGGATAAAAAGAGGTTTCAAAGGCGCGACTCTACTTTTAGACGTTATAAGCGACAGATGAGCTCGATCGTTATCGGAACTAAATCGTAAATACGCGGCTGCAGCGTACGCCGTGATACTCGCTTTACAGAATACGTGTAACTCGGCTACGAATCTTGTGCGTTTATCGGACAAAAACAACGTGGTACTTCGCACTCTTTTATGTCTTTCAGCTTATCAATCCACTCTTGCATTAACAATTTTGATTTTCAGGTGAAAGGGGCGAGAAGGCCAAGCGGATCGAAAACTGACATAACGACTCGAAGAACTTCTCTTTTAGAATTTTAGCGTATTCTACGTTAAATCGCAATACGTCTGCCTGTGGATCCCAAAATAAGCCTAAAACTATTTTTCCTCCGCGATCGCACAATCGCATTTCATGACTGCCTATCGGTTGTTCGCGTTTTGTAGCTTTTTGCACGATCTTCGGGTCATTGCTGGCCCAGCCATCCATTTCAAAATTAGCCTCGGAACTTATCACGATTACGTCACGGATTAGTCTCACGGCTTCGGTTTCTGTTTTTCTACTCGTTAAAAAATCGTCCATATAACTGTCATAGACGATGCTATTATTCGCGTCCGGGTGACTTTCCGCGTACTGTTGAGCGTTTACGTTTTTTATATAAATCGCGTTGCATGGTGACGATTTCGGGCAGAAAATTAACGTCGACATTTCATAGACATCGGGCGGGCGATGTCTGTCTTCCCCACGCCACAAAAATCTTTGCGCTCCTCGATCGCTCTCTATCTATCACTTTAACGCGTAAAAACATGTCGGAGATATCGGCTTTCACGGCTACTTTGTACTGCCTAAAACGAATTAATATACCGAGCAAAGATTTCAACAAATCGGGTCCGGCTTCTAACTAGTCGTTTAAGCTAACTTTTTTCCTTGTTCCGTCTTTTGTTAAGCTTATCGCGGCTGCGTCCAGAATAAATCTGACTTTGTTAGATTTATTTATATTATATGCGCCATAGTGCGGCAGATACTAAACTCTCGGCCTCTCGATTGACAGATTGGCTTTCACAGCGTAACCATGGTCTATAAAGCACTGAACTTCATTATAATACATTTTCGTGCACGTAGGTTCCCTATCTAATCTTTTTTCAATTAACATTAATCTATTATACGCAGTCCAGTAACCGTCGATGCTTGGCGGAATGTTTGACTTCCACAAGAGGCCAGTTTCCCAAAATTTTTCCTTTTTTCTACTTCTCTTCTAGAATTTTTAAGGCAGGCTCTTGACCAGTTCACTTTTTAGTATTAATATTTAAACCGATAGACTCAAAATGATGTCGAAATATTGCTTAATTAAATTATCGAGCGAGATTAACGCGTCGATAGTTTCGGTCTTCTCGAAAATATCGCTATTCGTACACGTATACGCGGTCACGGGATAAAGCCGCTCGTGCGTTTGTTTAGAAACACGACGCGCTGTGCCGTGCAAAGCCGAACCGAGTAGCGATCGCGACATCACTAAATCTGTACCGGCGACTTCTTTGAATTCTCGCGTCATAATCAATGTCCAATTATCTTGGCCTATTAATATTTTTACTTGTGCATTATAATATGCATCTACTTTTAAATTTAAACTCTTAACAAGTCCTTTGGGGATCATTTGTGTCGAAAGTTGTTTTTCGCGGTCACTGCACATTTAACGCGACGTGTCCCAAGCGCACCTACTACGTCGAAATCTACTTTTTCGCAATTAGGCATCGAGATTTTTTCATTGCTTATACCGACCCAGGTTACGTCCGTTTGTAATCCTCGCAATCCCAAATCGCGAGCTAAATTTTGATCAATTAAGGTAACGGTCGCTCTGTCTAACAAAGCATACGTGTTTACACAATGATTTACACCGAGTACGCGCACCGGCAATATTTTTAGAAAAAAAATATTGTCTAGTCAAATCCGCGGATCTGAAACATAAGACTGATTGCACACTATTAAAATTCGAATTATCATAGCCCCGCAATGAGCCATGATGTAGCAATGTATGATGCATTTTCGCGCACACGCCGCATTTCGCACTTTTACATGCGCCTTTTGCATGTCCAGTTTTTAGACATCCGAAACACAGCCGGAATTTTCTCGCGATACTCCAGCGTTTATTCGGCGCTTCTTTCGCGAATATCGTACACTCTGACGGAAAATGCTTTCCCTTCGCACAAATCATGCAGTCATGCACTCTGAGAACAGCTGTTATCTCTACGCTTATCGATCGAATCGCTTACCTCTTGCGCAGCGTACACTCCGCCTGTTCACGTGTTTCGCGTGTCTTTTTTATTTTCCGGAATACTCGTCGTATTTTCACCAGTGCCATACTCAGCGTCAAAAATTTCCGCGGCTGCGGCGAGTTCTGCCTCCTTGTATAGGAAATTATTCAATTTTCCTAACGCGAAACTCGATCCTTTGACAGTACGCACATATCTGTTGTACTCGAATTGCAAAGCTGAAGACAGCTTGTTCCCGACAAGCCTAGATACTTCGGGACTGTGTAAGTACACGGTCAGATCGATAGATTTGAAAGCGATAATCGCGTTTTGGAATTTTGTCGCGAACTGAGCCAACTTAATCTTTCCCGCTTCAATTGATGGCATCTCTCACGAAATCGGAAGCTCGATGGCAGGATCTTGCCGCCGACGTTGCTGGCGTCTCTCCTGAGCTCGCCGAAGTGGACCTCGCTCTCGTCTCCGCTGCTCTCCTCGGCTGGCAGCTCCTCGTTTTGGACGACCACCTCGACGTTGACAGGGCGTTGCGGTCGGCGCTCAGCCACCGCGTCGTTGGCCAGACCTCTAGGTCCGTCCAGCCTCTCCTGACTTTCTGCGCTCTGCGTAGAGGTCCTGGTGGCTCGCCGTGAATTTTGCCCCTTATCCGGGGCGGGTACGATCTCGTTGAGCGGGTCGTTGGAGACGGTCTTCCTGGACCGTTAGGCTTCAGGCTTGGATTGTGGTACTGCACGTTGTCTTTTCGGTGCCATTTTCACTCGTTTTACAGTGAAATTCAAAGCGATTAAAAACTTTTCTAGGAGCACCGTAGTTTACTCAAATCCCACCTTCATCCGGAAAAAGTTTCACGGGTTTGGGCACCAATTGTAAAGGACAATGTTGGGGTTTGAGGAAAAAACGGTGTTGTAGAAATCACAAATTTAATGAACGAGAAATATTACAACAACGATTACCTTCTTTTTTCAGCAAGGCCAGAGGTCAAGTGAGTCAAGCACGTGTCGCGCTGCCCTTTTAAGATTACTCCTCTCAGGGTTTCGTTTCGCAGAAACCCCCGATCATTGTGCGATCACGTCAGTAGAGAGGGGCAAGCCCAGGCAGACAGGTAGGGGGGGTAAAGGAGGGGAGGGTGGCACCATGGCTCGTCGGGGCAAGTCTAGTTGGGCCCCTCTGGTGGGAGGCGATGACGTAAGAGCGTCGCACGTGGGGTGGCGCGTCCCCGGCGGAGGGTACTGCAGGGCCCGTGTGGGTGTAGGGATCGCACCCGCGCTACAGGAGGTCATTTGCACAATGAAAAGGACAATAAGTGCGTTTATCTGTTGGCTAGCTACGACATGGGCATTGACCCTTTTTTTATATAGCATACCGAGCTATGTAAGTCGGATTTCGACTTTAACGATCTTTGGAACCGTATAGCTAGCGTTACACAGAGTAACGAATCATTTTTTATAGACGAGACTCTCCGCGTAAATGTTAATTATTCAGACTTACCACGCCGTGCTAATGGTCTGTAGGAGCAAAGTTAGTTGACGCGTTAAATCGTCAATCAATTTCGACTATTAAAAATAACGATAATTTATGCCTACCGCGGGCTATCGCGCATGCGGGTTAGTTTTTCTTGAGAAAGCGGAGTCCAAACGCACGATCTGGGAAAAAATTGGCGAAAAATCGCCTTTAATTAAATGGCGCACCAAAGAACATGTGCAATTGAAATTTCTCAAAAAGCTGGAGTAGTCGTGCCTGCAGAAGGCTGTGGCTATACCGAGTTTCAGAAATTCCAATTATACTTGTTGTATTACGGAGTTGCGTTAATGGTATATTATATAGAGAGTTTAGGCCGTGGAAAGGGTGCGTTATTTAACGGGAAAGCATTTTTTTACGGGGTAAATATAAAATATACTAAAAAAATTAATATCGCGTTCTATAGGGATATTAATCATTCTAATTTAATTTTAAACTTGACTGCGTTATGTATGAAAAAGCATCAGCGATATTACTGTGAAGATTGTAACACAGTATATACGCGGCCTTTTCATCGTAAATGCGAATATCTTTGCATATCGTGCAATACTTCACCAGCGTGTCAGGCTCACGGTGGGGCCATAACTTGTGACGATTGCCACCGTGAGTTTAAAAACCCACAGTGCTTCGCAAATCACAAGACTCCTGCCTCGTACACGATGAGTATATCGAAAACTGCGCGACGCTCAATTTGTCAATTCGTAAAGTATTGTACTTTTTGTCATTATGTTTATGATATTGACTCGAATAAACATAATTGCAAAAATATGTACTGTACGAATTGTAAAGCAGTGCATGAGAAAAATGCCAACTGCTACATACAAATTAGACCTCTAAAAAAAAAATTCACGTTTAGTTACGACAACAACAAATTTTCACCCGGAAACTCTTTTCGTCTTCTACGATTTCGAGACGACGCAAAACACCGTTCTAAGAGAAGAGGGTGAAAATAGCGTTTACTTACACGTGGTAAATTTATGCGTGGCGCAGTTTGCATGCTCGTCGTGTTTAAATGAAAACGATGTATCGCAATTTTGCAATTATTGTGGCCTTCGCCAACACGTTTTCACAAAAGAACCGATTTCTAGCTTATTAAATTTAGTTTTGCGGAAAAAACTAATTTTAAAAATATCATCTGCATTGCGCATAATGCAAAAGCATTTGATTCACAATTCGTTCTACATGACATTATAGAGAATCAAATTGTGAAAGAATCCGGCAGCGTTCCGAGCTTAATTATGAAAGGACGAAAAATAATTTTAAAAAGTTTCGGTTAAACGAAATTCATAGATAGCATAAATTTTATGCCTATGAATCTTGCTGCATTGACTGCTTCGTTCAGTCTGCCGGAAGAAGCAAAGAAAGGATATTTCCCGCATCTGTTTAATACAGATGATAACGCGGATTATGAAGGTCCTTATCCGGCAGCCGAATATTATGCACCGGATGCGATGAGCTCTAAGGAGCGTGAACACTTTAATTGGTACAATGAAGTATTAATTAGAGAAGAATTCAATATGCGAAGAGAAATAGTCTCCTATTGTGTGCAAGATGTAACTATCTTGCGATTAGCTTGTTTAAAATTTAGACAGATTCTTAGATTGCGCTAATTTGTGTTGAAACACTGGGGTCTGCTCGCGCAGTCCAGCGTTCTTAAATCTATGTTCGCGCGCCGTCACGCTCCAATGCATACACGGTGGCGGGCCGCCTCGGCCCAGGGCGCCAGGCATCGAGATGCCAGGGATTCCGCGATCCCCTTTCCGTGTGAGCGCCACCGTGTGTTGGGACCCGACGGCGTGGGAGATGAGCTCGGCTAGCTCTAAGGAAAGGGTGGAGTATCGAACAGAGTCGTGGGTCATAAAACTCATTAAGGCTTGCTGCGGATATGATATGTCGTATTTATTCTTCATTTTTCCTCTTAACAACCACGGCAACCTGCCGAAATCGAGGTCATCGTGAGTAAGAGCGAACTTCTACACGCGGCCCCGCAATGATTTTAATAATTCTAACCTCCCTCCGGGGAGATCACCCGCGCCCACCGAGCAATCGACGCCGCCGCCGCGCTCGTCAGCGCGCCGTCCGCCGACTTGCCGGTGCGGGCGAATACCCGCCTCGCCTCTCTGGTCGTCTACCGGCCCCGACGACCAGCGCGTCCGTCGCGGCGTATCCTCGCGAGTTATGCGACTTCCCCGGCCCATCAGACGCTTATTTTTCCATATACCGCATCGTGAAAATCCCGTACTCTATACTGACTCCTCGAAAACCACCTCACGAGGCGACGACCTCGACACGACCGCGCGACGACACACCACTTGTCCGCCCTCTCCGCGCACACTCGTGCATTCTGACGGCTACTTACGGGAACTCTATTAATAGCTAGTTTAACCTAATCACTAACTTACTTACTAACGGTAGCTCGATAGCAGGCAGTAGTCGTTAGCTGATAGGGATGGCGGGGTGAGGAAACGATAGCGGGGAGGTACAATACGAGGTGAGAGCGATAGCGAGGGAATATGCACAATACATGGGTGACGATAGCGGGGAATTGTGCGAGAGCGAGAGCATGGAAAAGACAAACGGTAGCTTGAGCGGAGAGTAACGATAACGTGAAAGGAACGATAGCGAGGAAAAACGAGAGCTTACAAAATTCGCAACAGGCGACGAGACCTCACGACACTCGACTCTTGCCACGACCGTCAAAGTGCATTGCGTCGCACTAACCGTGTCGCGACGCGTTCATCCGAAGCACAGCCGCACTAATGTATCCGCACGCTAAGTACACTTTTACTTACTTGCTACGGTAGCGAGATCGAATACGAGCTGCAATGGCGCGCGGGTACAGGTGTCACGAGACAATAGGAAACCTCGGTGCGCAGCGCAGACGTCCTATCGGTAGCAGCGTTGCGGAGCGAAAGAGGCCGAGCTCTCCCGACGCGGCAACACGTGGCCGCGGGGCCAGCGCGGCGCGCGCTCCCCGCGCGAACTACTCCCCCTCCTGTGCGCCTACTCGCGACTCGACCTGCCACGTTGCGAGGTTGTCGTCGCCTCTCTATTGCGCGGCGCAAATTATCCACTTGTAACGTGCAGTCGAACTGCCACGGTACAGTGTCCATTCACGGAAAGCGTGACTTTGGCTAGCTCGTGCTCTCTTGCTTATGCGCGTAATTTCCTAAAAGATAATTTGATAGGTTTTATAAGCAACGAAGATTATGTGCGCGTCGATAGACATAGCCAAAAGGCCGAGACTACCCTAGCAATTTCAGCTAAAATAAGATCAAATGGTTTTATTTTAGTTCCAATGGGGGAGCATGAGTTTAATTCGAATATAGCTACTTTAAACGCTTTTAAGCGCTTAATCGAAAATCACCCGATCGCTCATAATGAAATTCTCAATCCGCGAGATGCTTTTTACGGTGGTCGCACGGGTAACATTGAGACCTTATATAAAGTCGAACCGGGTGAAAAAATAAAATATGTCGATATTTGCTCTTTATACCCCTTTGATTGTAAAACGGGCAAGTTTCCGATAAAACACCCGCGCGTATACAACAGCACCGACTGTCTCGAACTAACTGGGCCTAATTTTGAATATTTTGACCGTGTTTAGGGCTTAGTTAAATGTACATCCTGTGCTACCGTATCGTCTGCATAATCGGTTACTTTTTCCCTTATGCAGAACTTGTTGTTGCAGCTCGCGCCTTAAGCGGTACATGGATATCGGACGAGATTAAAAAAAGTTTACAACTCGGTTATACAATTTTAAATATCAGCGTTATCTGGCAATACGAGATAACGCAGTACGACCCTAAAGCCGGCAATCAAGACGACACGACATGCGGATTGTTTACCGATTACATTAACTTATTTTTAAAGTTAAAACGGGAGAGCTCGGGCTGGCTACGTAATTGCACGGATGAGGCTAGTAAAGCGGCTTACATTGCCTATTGTAAAGAAAAGGAGGGTATAGATCTAGATCCTCAAAAAATAGATAAAAATCCGGGCATGCGCTCTGTTGCAAAACTTTATTTAAATAGTTTATGGGGGAAATTTGGACAACGAGGTAATTTGCCAAACACAGAAATAATTAATTCGAGTGAGCAGTTTTTACAATTATTAACTAGCCCGGAAAAGGAAGTAGGTAGAATAGTTTTAGTTAACGAGAATGTAATATATGCAGCCAGTAAGTTAAAAACAGAAGTAGCTACTTCGGCGCGAAATATGAATGTAGTGATAGCCGCTTACACGTCTGCGCAAGGACGTTTAAAATTGTATGAATATCTCGAAAATCTAGGCGAGCGGGTACTGTATTATGATACCGATTCCGTCATATACGTATCAAAGGGTGAGCGTGATGAGTACGAACCAGAAACCGGGTCTCTGCCAGGCCAATTAACGGATGAACTGGAAGAGTACGGAGAAGGCTCTTACATCGAGACCTTTGTTTCGGGTGGTCCGAAATTCTACGCCTATAGAGTGCGTGCACCCAACGGCGAAACCTTAGATACGTGTAAAGTAAAGGGCATCCGACTGAACTATGAGAATAGTCAAAAAATAAATTTCGACTCTGTTTTAGAGATGATGATGGAAAATCACGAATTCGATATTATAGACGTAGAGGAGGAGGAGGAGGGAGAGGAGGAGGTAAATGCGGATTGGGGCGCGAATAATTGTATATATGTTAGGAATTTCCATATAGGTCGAACGTCAGTCAATGACATTATTAGTTTTAAGCAAACGAAAAAATGTCGCGCTGTTTTGAAAAAAGACGATTTGTTAATCATCGATATTCTGTACCATATGGTTATATACATGAATAAAAAATAAAAATAAAAAATTATATCCTATTTTATTTACTCAAACCCTCAAATCCTGCAAAATAATAGCATCCCTTAGGCGGCGGCAGCGGCACGGCGCGGCGCGGTGGCTTGCTGATCAGCGGGACCGCCCCCCCCCCGGCACGCTCTCTAGTAGGCTAGTAGCGAGGGCGCGTACACGCGCGCAGGTAAAAAAAGACCTAGCAGGGCCGCTAGGTAGGACTTTTACTCGACGCGCAGGTAAGCATTTTAACTCTGGCACAGGTGAATGACCAGCGGTGTCGCTTCTCGCACTGCAGTTGACCTATATTTTACAAGGAGATATGCGCCACTATAGAAGCAACACCTGTAGTGGCGCTCTGAACCGAAAATTCGTATATAGCATGGATGATTTTCTTCACTATTTCCTCCCCCTCCTCCTCCTTTCCTCTCTCACCACACTTATTTTTTCGCTATAGCAACACTAGATGTAGAGAGAGAGAGAGAGAGAGAGAGGGGAGAAACCAAATTTTCTTTTTGCTCTAGTAAAATCTGTCATACGTAGACAGTTTGTAGAGGTAGCAACTCCTGCATCATGAATTCTCGGGGAGTTCTTGCACGGGACATGGATCCTTTGATTCATACAGTTCATGAAGTGAGAGTGTCTGCGTTTCAAACACCATCTTGTTTCCATATACAATTAATAAAAGAAGATGCCGCGTACGTGAAATTGGAGGCAGAAATGTTAAATTATTATAGTACACAGTCGTTATATTTTTGTGAAGAAAGTTTTACAATTTCAATGGAAAAATCTGATCCACCAGTGTTACAGAAGGAAAAACTCCACGAGTTAAAGGTAAGAAAAAGAAGAAGAAGAATGAGGAATCCAAATTTATTTTTTACGATGATATAGTGATAGACATTTTTTTTTCATTTTAGGGAAACACGATAATTGCAGTGAAAATAATGGGAAGATGGTTACGGAAGATGGTTACGAGGAGTAACAGAAGAAGGATGCCCGCAACGATGCCGACTAATAGATAATGGTACATGTGTGACTCTGATTGAGTCAAACGAGGACAGTAGCATTTATCTGCTAGAAGCCCGATTTCTTGCTTTACCTCCACGAGCAATTTTAGCTGGACTTGGTTTCGTCATGCCCATATCGACAAATGGTCTCCACTGGTCACCTCGTTCTGCTGAAATATTTCTTATGGTCACCGTAAACCGTATTCTATGTTGCGTTTTTGCACAAAAAGGATTATTCGACAATTCAGCTTACGTATTTCTAATTGTAAGCAGTGTGGGCATGGAAGGTAGAGGTATGGTTCATGTGAATCCAATGCTTGTCGCATTTGACACATCCATGAATGATCTCACCGGAATGCATCATCCAATCTGGCCATCAGATACTTTGCGTTAATAATATATAAATTTCATATAAAAATAATAATAATAAAAGTAAACAAAAAATCTATCAAAGTTGTTTTTCTCTTTCTGTCTTTTAACCTTTTTCTTGACAAGAATATTAATACAATTTAAGACGGAGGAGGAGGAGGAGGAGGAAATAAATAAACATACGTATTTCACATAAAAATAATTTGAAACACAACTACAATTTTTTCTTTTAAAAATGTATTAAATCAGTTGATTGTTAAAAAATATACGTAATACATGAGAAATTCTTAAATCTAGAATAAATGCGGTTATATAATTCACTCATAAATTTTGAATACGTAGTAATGTAAATTAACAAAAGTCAGTTTCTTTTCTTTTTCTTACAAGATTCGGATTTACAAGATTGAATGCAATAAGAACATGAGTTTCATACACTTTTAAATTTTTTCTTTTTTATTCTTTTCATAATTTTTCGGAAAATTACCATGCATAATTTGTCGTTACTCCCTGTGTCGCCACAAAAGAGTTAGAAAAATCCATAGCACAATTATAGCGACACATAAAATACAAAAAATCCACACAATAATTGACGCACACATCGGAATCGAAACTCTATAACCGACTTGTCAACCACGTGAATAGTGTACAATTTCGTCGCAATCCGTCAAGGTGATACGACACGGTTGGTTGTATACCGTAGGAGTCGAAATATTACCAAACAAACAAAAGTTATCGGGATATTCTGTTCTATCGATATCATTTCCCTCATTTGCAAAGTGTATTCCAGTACCAGAATAAAGAGTGTGGTAACAGTATACGTAAAGAGGCACAGCTGCGGAGAAGCTTGGCTGTAGTGGTTTACCCGGCACTTGTTGACCATCGATATAAAGTGATAAATAATTAATACCGAAATTTTGAAAGTTGAATGGATTTTGTAATCTATCGCCCTTAAAAGCTTTATTATTGACAAATCCTTTGGTGAGTCTTTTCGGTAATTGCCCGAGAATTACGTTATCTAAACACTCGCCGAGTATACCGTTATGCATGCTGAATGCTTTAACCTCAACGCGTGTCAGAGGGTATTTTGCAGTTGTTGTCGCTAATGTTTTAGCGTGCGCCACTAAAGCACCTAGGTTTATTTTTGCTCGTCGTGCAAGTAAACTAGCTTCTTTTATATGTACACTATAATTTTTATTGGAGGCATCCATTAAACAAAAAGCGTCCTTTGCACGTACCAAACGGACTCTCATTTCTACACCATTTAAAAGAAATTTATTCTGGTAACATACATCAATGTGCATATGTCCTAAAAGATCAACGACTTTTCCATCGCTCATACATTTTTGACGATTTAAAAGACCTTTATTCACACAATCAGTGGCAGGCTTCTCATCCATTTTTCCTGCTGTATCCGCTCTCCATAACGACGTCGAGAGATGCGAAGTTTTTGCATCAGGCCCGTAATTCAATAAAGTTTCAATGTACGCTCTATAAGGATACGGTGTATTAGACCGCGTCACAAGTTTTTGATTGAAAAAAACGCCCACTTGACTAAACATTGAGTGCAAGAAATTGTTCACAGGTGCCCCACTCGCATCCGTTTCCTTGTTGTGGGGTGTTATTTGAACATTTAGTTTGATCATAGTATGAGCTAAATCTATATACTCTTCGCCTGCTGCGGCAACTAAAAATTCTAAAGGTGCTTGATCGGAGAGTGATAAAACAAGCTTGTACTCCACACATGACGATGATTCGATAGTGGTCTGGGTCATTGGTAGTGAAAACAAATCATGCTCCGATTTTAAGCACTCGCAGCTTGAATGATGTAAGAAAGACATTTAAAATTTTTGATTTAATCAAAAATATCCAAAACTTAATTTTTTTTAGTAGATTTCCTACGCTTTTTGTTTACTGCACTTTTCACTTTTTTTCCTCTTGTATTCTTCTTCTTCTTTTTACTACTTTTAGTCTTTTACAGCTTTTGTTTTTTTCTTGCTAGTTCGCCTCTTCTTCTTCTTATTAGCGGTCTTGCGTGCACGACTGACGTACTGCAACTGTGATGCTCGTATGAGCATCATCCCTTTATAGCCGGAGCCTTCCATAAGTTTGCTTATTTTCTCATTAGCCTTACGTTTTAGTTTCAATCCAGACTCGGCTAGGCGATTGTTGAGGGAATCATTAAATGACATATTATTTTCTGTCACATCGTCGAGGACATTTTATACCTGCTCTCAAGGCTTCTCGACCGACAGCTCGGGCTCGTTTCGCCAAAAACGGTAATGCTCGTCGAAATAGTCCACCCAGGAAGGAACCGATACCATGACCGCGCTGCCCTCGCGAGCCTACATACACACTCGCAATACCGCGCCCCCATCACCACTCTGTGCACTATAATATGTGTCGTAGTAATTTATTTTTAAAATTCTCTTCTAAAATGAAGTGCAACGGTCAACGTTCCAAACTCGAATGATATTGAACTCCCAAATTGATCTCTTATATCAATATCTATAATTTGGAAACGACTGTTCAAAAGTGGTATATAATTAACAGGTGAATATCGTTTAACAATAGTACTACCGTATTTATAATTCCTTGCTTCAACATTCACAGTTCTTAACAGAAGCGCATGTGCGTCGCCTACAATACAGGGTTCACAAATGTTTGAATAAATAAAAAGTTGGTCGGGTATAGCGTGAGCGAGAGTAGTAGGTTGGCTAGCTATATAATCTCTATAAGGTTTAGTTTCCGACTCCAGTGTAATTCTAAAGGTACCATTTCCAAAACTAAGAATACGTTGTACAGACTTTCCAAGTCTGCTTTTTTTTACAAGCTCCGCATACTCTCTTAGAGTAACATAACCTCCTTTTTCATCGTAAAGCAATTCTTTAGCCGTTTGATTGTCGTGATATTCTTTAAAGCCTTCGTTTATTGCATCAATCAAACCCTGTACGGATTTATATACACCATGCTGGAAATGAAAATTATCCTTCCCTTCTGCATGTGATATTAACGTATCTTTATAACGTAAATGAAGCGTAGTTCAGGGTATATGAATTTCTGACAGTCCAACTTGCCACTTTTCATGTAAATCGATTGCACGAGGTAATCTTACTGAAAAACTAGTCGTCGTGTTGTCCGGAAAAAATGTCATGCTACTATTACTAGGCAGCACTACTGTGAATTCCGATTGATTCATTTTTACACCTTTGTTACGTCACTTCTTCTCGTGATACTCTTTCACTGTGCACCAAACTCAATTCTTCTGGGTAGAAAAATCCTTCAATTTCCTCACCTTCTAAATCAACCAGTTCATAGATGAACAAGTTTTGACGTTTTTTTACTTTAACAATTTTAAAAATCTCTTCGCTCCAGCCTTTTTCGTAACCTTTTTCAAAGATGTTACGCTCTCTGCTAATTCGAACATACTGATCCACTTTATATCTCGGTTTTTTCCGTATAACCTGTTGTTTTAAAGATTTTTCCAACATATTTTTTCTAGCTTCCTGTGCATTGTAAACTGTCACGGCAGCATGTTTCATTTTTATCGTTGAATGTATACTATTGTTATAATTCTGATCTATAGCTTGCAGTACATCAATATAACGTTTCGATTACGCGCTACACGAAATTTTATACCCGTTTCACTTAAAAACTTTTCGAAATTCTTTACCAACAAATTCTTTTCCCGCATCCGTTTACAACATATAAGGACAGCAATTTTTATTTTTATTTAGAATTTGTTTAAATGCTTTAGTCACTTCTTTTACGGTTTTGTCACGCAACGGCTCGACAAAAGTATATTTACTTAAAATATCAATCACTACTAGCAAATATGAATAATTATCGTTGTGACTCTTCAGAGATGACAGAACTATGAGATCGGCTTCCCATACGTGATCCAATCCCAAAACATCGTAGTACAAACGTGGAAATTTTTTTCGAATAGGTTTGTGAAGTGTATAAGTGTCGTGTCTTGTCAACCAGTCCTTGATTCGTGTTGCTGGTATCTTTTTCTTATTCGCACTTATTAAATTTCTCGCTCCTGTAAAGCCAACCGCATGCCCCGGATCAAAATATTGTTTCTCAATTTCTTGTATCATTATTATGTCATTTCAACCGTAATTCATTCCAATGTTTAGTTATAGGAGTAGATGTACGAGAATTATTTTTTTTTATTGCTGACGTCGTTTTGCTTTTTTTTTGCTACAATTGTATCCATTATTAACGAAGAATCACTTTTACTATTTTGAAGATCATCGATTTCCTCTTCGTCATCGTCTTCTTCTCGTCGACTTTTTTTTCCAACTTTTTTCAAGTCCGTTTTCAAAACCACTGCGAGACAGAGAACCATTGAGATTAAAAAATTCACTATTTCCAATGAACTCGCTCGGAATTTGGGTTGTAAAAAGTAACTCACCAAACTGTTGTCGACCCGCGGCTTTAATATTTTTACGTGCTCTGGCTACATCATTTACCAAGTCAATTATGTTTGAATTTTTTATTTTTTCTCCGTCAATTTTTACAACACCAGTTGCACTTTAACTTATCCGGTTACTATTATTTTTCAAATGATTTAATAAAAGTTTTGTTTTATTTTTATATAATTTTGGCACATTTTCAAGAATGTACTCATCGCTCATTTGATCTTTTTCATCACTTTTACCATCTGCTAAATTTTTCTTATCGTCAAAAAATCGATATCTCTGTAAAACTTGTAGAAAATCTCTGTACTTGTCACTATCTGTCGTATATTTTCCTGAATCCAAGATCTGTCGCATTTCGCTATCAAGCCGTGAAAATTTATTTTCAGGTGTTTGAATAGATTCACTCGTTAATTTTTTCTCCTGTTCTGGAACTCTTTGTAAGCCGGCTGCTGCTGGCAAACTATTTATTGATGCTGTTTTTACACTCGCTTGCATTTTTTGTAAACTTTCTTGAGGAATCAAAACCATTTTTCGTGCTCTTTCCATTTTTTATGCGTTTAGAAAAAGATCCAAAATAGGTGGCAACAGAAAGCCTAGACAACTCCCTCCTTTTTGTACAATAATGCGCTTTTTACTCTTCCAAGAATTTTTTTTTCGTTTTGTAACTTTTGTTAAATTACGCAGAATTGTTTTATACTTTTTCAGCTTATTTTTTTCCGTGAAGTTTAAACATACAACACCTTTTAATACGTTCAATGCACACTCACAAAGTACGCAATAACGCTAGTCGTTGTTCTTTATTAGAATGTCTCAATGCCTGCAACAACACAAAATATTTTTCTTCAAAAGGAGATGCGTTATTCTTCTTTCTAATTAACGCTCGACTCTTACGAGATGCTCGCTTCGCCATTGTCGGATTATAACTGAACCGATATTTTCTCTTTACACAATATTTAACTTGCTGTACTGACTCGACGAATATTTGGGAATATAAACATAATGATATTCATCACCAGGAAATATACAACTACGGAAACGTAACTCCTCAGGTATACTCTGTTTCAAATCAATAACTAAATAAGAATACGGCTTTATAGTACTATCATAATAAGCTTCTTGCAAAAACTTGGAATCTTCGGGGTATAGTTGACGAGCCAAATGCTGAATCTGTGCACGGTCCCGAGGATTCTTAAATAAAACCATATAATTCGCATTCACCGATATATCGTGCTGCCCTTTGTGAAATATATTCTGACATATTTAAATAACCGATGCATTACGATGATGACTTCCCTTACTAAACAAATCTATTATTGTACCATTATTCGCTGACTCACGCATCAAATCATCTATTATTAACAATTTTCGTTTTTCCGGATCGTTCGAATAGTCCTCGTTCCGCGGTAATCCTTCACGAAATTCAATCTCTACGTTCTCCACTCTATAACCATTCACTATAATAAAATATTATTCTATCAAACTTCGCATTAGCCAACACATCAAGATTAAAAATCTCTGTACAAACAGAGATTAAAAGATTTAAAGATCTCTGTACAACGCAAATCATAGTCCACGGGTGCTTAAAATAAGTATCTATTTTAGCATATAATGACACACTAACAAAAAAAGTACTATACGCGGTGCGAGACCCTTCTTGACCGCCACGATCCCCACCCCAGGGGGCCCCGCTGGGACCCACTCGCTCTTACGTCATCACCCCCCACCGCGAGACCCAACTAGACTTGCCCCGACGAGCCATGACGCCACCCTCCCCTCCTTTACCTCCCCTACCTGTCTGTCTGGGCTTGCCCCTCTTTACTCACGTTATCTCCGAACTACCGCCTGTTATCACGTCAGCCTTTCGGCCCGAGTTCTGACATTTGTCAGCGGGTTCCTGACCCATTTTCCTGGTTTTGAAAACCAGAGATTTTCCGCTCGGGAACCCTCCTCACAAGACTACAGCTTTCGAGAACCATACGTTCTTCCGGCACGGCACAGTCTGCAGTCTGTCTCGCAAGAGTAAATTTTCCGGATCACGAAAAAACCTCGGGCTTTCCCGCCACAGCACGGCATATTTTTGGCGATGGCTCGGAGCTCATTTTCTAATGTCGTTTTCCCCCGAATCTCCGGCGTCGCTTTACATAGTTTTTACAAGATATTATTACAACTAATTCAGCTTAAAATTAGACCGAGAAAACGAGCGTGGCGCTAAAAATATTCGCGGTTATCGCAAGTGTCGTGCGAGAGGCTTTGTCCGCCTCGTATCGACGTTTATATTCGCCGAATCTCTTTCGGCTTTGTCTCGAGTCTTTCACAGCCGAGCTTGTTTGTATCTCGGGACTCGATTCGCGATAATCGGTATTTTGATTCGTGAATCCACACTCGGCCGGTGTCGACGTGCGCCGCTGTAAAGTGTACATTTACACTATTCCATTATAAATTCAACGCTTAAATAAAAATGCAATTTCGTACGCTACAACTCAGATTTTGGCAAAATGGATTATATTTCTCAATATTGTAATGCTTCATTTTTGGTCTATAGAGTACTCAAAAAAAAGTTGTTGACATAATGGTAAAGTAACATTACGCCCTTTGAGCGATTATCCTAACGATTTCAAAACATTATTATATGACGATACAAAATTAAGAGAATTAATTCGTTATTATAACAATGTTTTCTCTTTTGAAACTTTTAAAGCAAATATTATAATAACAGAATAAATTGGGTTCTGGAATCTATAACTTAAAAATTCAAGGTCAAGTTTGTCATATAGCATCCAATTCTATTAAATCTATAGATGAAACTTCTCAAAAACGACAAATTTATTTATACGATGATTGGGCAACCATTGATACTATATTAAATGAAAATGAAAATTTAGTTTAAGAACATACAAAAATAATTTCTCAAGTTCTCCAAAATAATCCGTACACAAAAAAATTGATGAAAATAGATATAATAAACCTTCCACGGCGCAATGTGCAGCATTGATGGTTCTAAAAGAAGGGGAGATTCCATTAGATTATGATCTTTGTGTTTATCCAAACAATCCTCCGAAAGAAATAGGTCAAACTTTTATTTTGAATAAATTATCTTTTCACATAGATCCTATGATTTGCCCTATAATGTTTCCTTATGGAGATATAGGATGGAATCTAATGTTCAAACAAAATCATAACAATGATAAAAATGTATCTCCTTTGCAATATTATTCATATCGATTAGCCTATAGGCCTATGTCAAAATTTAGTCCTATTATATTTTGTGGAAGATTAACTCAACAGTATATTACTCAAGCTTATATTATTATAGAGTATTCTAGACTGAATTTCTTAAGAAATAATCAGAAAAAATTACTTGTGGAATGTTATCAAGGCCTTGTTGACCACGTAACAAAAAGTGCTCTGATTAATAATACAAATTTTAAAAATAACGAAAGATTAGGTAATTTATTCGTTTTGCCATCAACGTTTATAGGAAGTCCTAGATACATGTACCAAAGTTTTCTTGATTCTATGACTGTTCCGGACGTAACCGAGGGCTACTAGGGATAATAGCAAGTGCAGCATATTTATTCTTTATTAATAATATATTCTACCTATTAGTAGTTTGAGCGAACGTTTCTCCGTCATTTGGCTCTCATATGCGCGAATCGACAAGGTGATTCGTGGCTTCAGGCCAATACGGTTAGGAGTGATTTTATAATCATTCCTAGACTGCCACGACCCCCTCTAGGAGTTTTACTCCGCGGATTTTGAGGGTCACTTTCAGTGCGGAGAGGCTAAAGGGCCGATCTGTGACTGCCAGGCCAGAGAGTCGAGTGGCGGGAGGCGTTCGCGTAGGCACATGACTGCGTGTGTATAGCTATAGATATAGAGGAGCGCGCGCACTGCCTCGAGTTCCTTTGGTAGTCCTCGGGAGAGTGTCTTTGTTTTAGCGGGCCCGAGTTTTTGGCGGCGTTTAATGAGTAGAGCGTCAGTTCTCGGCGACAACTTGTGAGAGAAAGTCACACAAGGACCTGATCTTTATGAGATTTCAATAAAGCCATAATATCTGATCAACAATGATTTCACAGTTTATTTTTGAACCTTAATGTAGTATTGTCCCATACAATTTTTGGTCCCGAAACCCGGGAACTATTTTAACTCGGAAATTTAGATTACGGGACAAGCGATAGTTTATTTAAATAAAAGTTATACGGCGTGAGTGACGACGAAATAGCAAGAGAGTTAAGAAGATCATCAAGCGATGGATGCAGCCCGTTGAGAGGAACAAGAAATATTTTAATTGGGAGGAAAATTCGACAACGTGTGGACATAAAGAAAAGATGCAGAGGACAAAGGCGAGAGGAAGGCGTATTGAAGAATTGATTCTATGCGACTATTTTTCAATGGACGATCAAATGGATACCTCATAGCGGATTTCAGATAAGGCTAGCAGCTTTGGAAAATTAAACGCTGGATGTAAAGATATGTACTTGTGCATTTATTGGGCATAGAAATACGCGAAGTTTTTTCGTATCTAATCCTTTGTCTCAGGCAGTACGTTTTGATAATGTAGTTACGTGAGAGTAGAATTTGCTCGCGCTTTGTTATGATTCAGTCTAATGTATACATTGTTCTTTATGAGATATTCGGAAGAAATATATTGAGACGTTACGATTTATTTTCACGTAGAGATTTTTATCAAGCATGATATGTGCATTTGAAGTATAGTCATTTTTGAAATTAAATTTATTTGATTAGTTATTTGATATTGAGGCGTTAATATAATTTGTTTAATAGATTATCGGGTTTGTATTGATAAATTTATTGTCCAGTTTGCAAGGTCCAGTTTCCGGCCATTGCTGCTCCTGGGATGTGCGGAAGCCATTCTCACTCTCACTCGGACTCTCACTCAGCACACTACGCTGCAGCGCCTTTTCCCGCATATCGCTCAAGACGTCGTGACCGAGAGACTTCGTGAGGCCTTCAACTAGGAGGCAACGGGGTACTGGAGCATTTCTTCTACATATATGAGTTTGCAACCCCGACTGGTCTAGGTAACCGGGTTATCCTCTTCCGAGGATATCTTTTATTTTTTATTACTAACGTGCACCCAGGAAGAAGGCGTTAAGCCCAAACTGGGGGAGATAAGCAACAGCTCGTCTCCGGCACATCAATTAACCTTACTAACTAGCCTCCTTACGGGTGTAAAAATACCGTTGTGTGCCGTCCGACTGGCCTGGCTACGTCAAGCCCCAGGACTCACGTCGTTACTGCTTCATCGAAAGTAGTCATAAATTCCTCACTAATAAAGCCAAACGCACACGGGAAGGTACTTTCCTTTTCCTTTCTTTTCTTTTCTTTTTCAATATAGTATTCGCATTTCGCGGGCTTACGCAGATCTGGGCGTTGAGTATGCGTTGAGATTTACGCATCATGCAGCAGAATCAATACGCTATCCTTTCGCGTTCAAATAGTATTATTCATTCCTTTTTCACACCGCGTATATTATAATGATATATTCTTTTCAGAACGAATGATTGATAATTATTAATGTGTTAATTTGCTTTGTTATATCCTTAATTTCTTCGACCGATATATATATATATATATATATATATATATACACGACTCATGAATATTTCAACGAATAAAATAAAATACATAACTATCACATTTAGCAAATATATTATACTCTTGTGTCAATTTATTTATATTTCCCGTCCTTTCACTCTTGCGCCATGTGTCTCAATTTATTATTATAATAAATAAAATATTCAAATATTATTTGCAATAGAGACGCAAAATAACAATCTTTCAAGTTAGAGAAAGAAAGTAAAATATTATTAAAGCTTTATTTGAATTTTAATCGTTTGTAGTTTATAAAGATAAATAATATAATTGTTGGAAGTCTTATGCAAAAGTATTAGTTAAAATTATAAATGAATGACATAAAGTTTTCTAGTAAAACTCGACGAAGAAATGTTGTACGGATCATTAGAATTTAAAATGCATTTGTTTTAAGTGTGCGTGACGTCTCAATAGTGCAGTGTTGTTGCGGAGTCGCGTCGTAGAACAAAGTGAGCACATGTTCGAACGTGCGTGGAAACGTTGGTGGGGACAGATTTCGAGTGTCAACTAGCCGTGTCAAGAGCCCACGTACGTGCCTGGCTCGGAGTTTTTACGAGTTGGACTATAAGGCCTCTTTGTATTTTAGAAAAGAAACTTGAATCCTTCGATTTTTCCGAGGTTGAAATGTTTTTCCACTTGACGGGACGCATAATAAAATCGAGAGAAAATTTTGTAAATGTATTTGAATGTAAAGTTTTAAATAAAGATAGCAATTGTTAAACTCAGATTATTAAATTTGTTAATGCAATTAAATATAGAAGTATATGGAAAATCGGTTTGCGACAGAATATCTTATGTAAATATGTACTAAGTAGTTTGAATTTTGTTAAGAGATAAAAGTAACTTTGTATATTTTATTAACTTAGAGTTATAAATATAAACGTAATTTTTGCGTGACAGTTATTCGAGTTATAAGTGGAATTCGGAAGTATTTGAAATTATTGTATGTAACAAGTGCTATGTTATTAATGATAAACGACACTTGTATGAGTAAGAAGCCGTTTATTAGATACATGTTAGGTTATACATGTGTACAGGTCGAGATGCTCGGCATCACTGTCCGAGTCCCCGCTCATTGCCGACAGTGGCGTCCCTGTCGCTCGCTAGCCTTAGGCTCAGTTTACAACTATAACATTATATTAAGGTGTTGAGTGGAAACGTTTTGTTGAGATTTGCGTAATGCGCGCGGTTATCGTTTATTTTTGGAATAGAGAATGCAAAGAAACACTTTAAATATTTTTGGCATGGAAATTCATTGCGTTGTTTTTATTTCATATCTATTGAGAGTTAAAATTGCAAATATACAGCCTATTGAATTTTTCTAGGAAGAATTTCGTAGCGGCTATTTATCACGGAGTCACTAATATTCTAACCTGATGTTTGCAAGAACGACGAGGCTACTGGGTACAGCAGTTACGGCATCGCTGTTTAAAGAAAAGTGCATTACTTAGCACGGCTAGGAACGATCATCATCACGACCCGGAGTGGAAAGCAAGAAGCAGAGAAGAATCATCCAGAGCGGCGATTTGAAATGATAAAAATGTATATGCGAAGATTTCTATTTTACGCAGTTATGCTTTCGTATTCGCATTTGAATCGGTTTTGTTAAGAATTGTTCGATAATAATTTGACATTGATACGAGGAGTTTATTGTGTGAAGTAGGCTTTCAAGACGTAAAACGAAAATATTTGTTCCTTGATAGTTAGTCGCAGTGGCTTTTGAGGCTCTGCGACGAAAATAATAGAAATTTGAATGCGCAAACTTTTTACACAGTAGGCTTTCGAGGCGCTGCGATATAGTTGAACTGAATATAATTTGATTATTTTAGCACGTTTAAAATTGATTTTGAATGATTTCGTAAGATAGAAGAAAATGATGTGGTTTTAAGGAAATAAATGTTTATAATTTCACACGACTGTAAATTGCTTTAATTCTGATAGTTGCTTCGCTGATTGCCTAGGGCCTAGGCAAATTGGCGCGGCCTTTGTGCTGAGTTGGGTAATTTTTTGTTTTGTAAATTGTGGACAGTAAGAAATTTCCGTGATAGTCATCGTGAATTCCATGAGCAATGGGCCCACCGCGCAGGCACGCACAGGGATGAGCTGCATGCGAGTAACTAGTATATGATATTGACACTAGGGATACCAAATCTGTGCACCGGTGACGTTCTTGATGTGCGAAGAAGCTCTTGCAGTGCGTAGAAGTTGGCGGTGCGATTCCACTGCTGTAGCGCCTCTTGGGTTCCGGACGATTTGCAGTCGTCCTGAGACTATTGTAGTACCTTGGTTAAGAGTCGCTCTGCGCTAAGGTAGTTCGAATGTCGAGGCCGAAGAGTCTGAGCAGGGGGAGCGTCATTGAGGTGCTCTGATTTGGTAACGCGTAGTAGTGTAGAATTTTATTAAATTATCGCAGTTTTATATCGCGATGGATAGAGATGAACTGACAAATAAGGAAAATGCTAGATGTTATTTGAATGCGAATGCGAAAAGCGTGGTTTTTTCGAGTATAGCAGGCCTGCGCATAAGTTAATTAGATTGTTAAAAATAAGCGATTTCGAAGTATGAATTTTGGGACGTATGTGTGGGCGTATGCATGTACGTGTGTTCTTTATATTTTATTTTGTACGTGTGTTCGATGCCATTTCCCTTCTTCAAGTTTGCACGGTTTTCTTGGAGGCATAGGGCAAATGCCAGGGATTATGTACTTTTGAATCCGTGCTAGTGTTCAATTGTATTGACAGCACATAGTTGATTTTAGTATGTAGTGTGATGTATGGTACAAAATTACGGAGATTTTATACGAGGGGGAGAATTGTTCCGGACGTAACCGAGGGCTACTAGGAATAAGAGCAAGTGCGGCGTATTTATTCTTTATTAATAATATATTCTACCTATTAGTAGTTTTAGCGAACGTTTCTTCGTCATTTGGCTCTCATATGCGCGAATCGACAAGACGATTCGTGGCTTCAGGCCAATACGGTTAGGAGTGATTTTATAATCATTCCTAGACTGCCACGACCCCCTCTAGGAGTTTTACTCCGCGGATTTTGAGGGTCACTTTCAGTGCGGAAAGGCTAAAGGGCCGATCTGTGACTGCCAGGCCAGAGAGTCGAGTGGCGGGAGGCGTTCGCGTAGGCACATGACTGCGTGTGTATAGCTATAGTTATAGAGGAGCGCGCGCACTGCTTCGAGTTCCTTCGATAGTCCTCGGGAAAGCGTCTTTGTTTTAGCGGGCCCGAGTTTCCGGCGGCGTTTAATGAGTAGAGCGTCAGTTCAACAGACAACTTGTGAGAGAAGGTCACACAAGGACCTGATCATTAAGAGATTTCAATAAAGTCATAATATCTGATCAACAATGATTTCACAGTTTATTTTTGAACCTTAATGTAGTATTGTCCCATACAATGTCAGATCAAACGGCGGAATCCGTAGCTGACGCGTTAGTTAAGAAATTTATATGTATTTTTGGGTCACCAAAGCTCGTTAGAGGGGCAAATTTTACAAGTAAACTATTAAAACAAGTAGCGCGTAGATTTAAGTTTACAAAGATTGAAACTACGGCATTTTCACCCCAATCGAATGGTTCTTTAGAGAGAGCTCATCACCATCTGTGCGAATATATAAAAAATTTTACATCAAAGAAAATCGAATGGGATGAGTTGTTAAAGTTCGCACAGTTTCATTATAACACGAGCGTTCATACGAGCCATAAGTTCACACCACATGAACTAGTTTTTGGTTATCCAGCTAGACTTCCATCTAGCGAATCATTAAAAAAATCAGAGCAATTGCCAACGTTTAATGCATATTTAAAAAATCTTGAATTAAAAATGCAAGAGATGGCAAAATTTTTTTTTTTTAAGTGGCATTTCGAACTCGAAAGTTTATCGCTTCATCTACGCGAGCCTTCCACGTATCTCTATTTTGAGCCAACCTCATCCATTGCGCACCCTCCCTCCCGATTTCAGTTAAGTCAGTTTTTACGTTGTCCCCCCACCTGCGCCTAGGTCTATCTAGAGGTCGCGGTGTGCTTGGCTTTCCTTTCATTATACGCGCTGCCGTGCGATCGTCTCCCATTCTTCCCACGTGCCCTGCCCATCTTAGTCTACGCGATTTAATTATTCTGTTTATATTCGGTGACGAGTATAAATTGTGTAGCTCGTCATTGTGCAGTTTCCTCCACTCCCCGGTTTCTTCATCTTTCTTTGGCCCGTATATTTTCCGCAGAACCTTATTTTCGAACACCCTAAAACGGTTTTCTTCCGCTTCAGTTAGCGCCCAGGTTTCGCACCCGTACAAAATTACCGGCATTATTATAGTCCTATATATCCTTACTTTTACATTTCTAGACAGCAGTTTTGATTTTAGTAATCTATTCATGGCGTAGAAGCAGGCATTACCCGAATGAAGTCTCTTGTTAATCTCGGCTTTAATTTCGTTTCGAACATTTATGGTTGTGCCTAAATATCTGAATTCGCTAACCTTTTCGAAAGTATAATTTCCGACTCTAAGATCACCCTCACCTTCGCAAATGCCCACTTTGTCCATGATCATATATTTCGTTTTCGATTCGCTCACCTCTAGCCCCGTGTCCTCAGCCGCATTTATGAGAATTTCCGCATTTCTCGCTACCGCTGCACCGTTATCCCCCAGTATGTTCAAGTCATCCGCATATCACAGAATTTCTGTTTTTCCGTTAAGGGTTGCACCTAGCCCGCTAGTCTGCATTTTTCTAACAACATATTCTAGCATTAAGTTAAAGAGTACCGTAGAAAGACCGTCACCTTGTTTCAAACCGTCGCGTATCATGAATGATTCGGATACGTTACCACCTACTCGGACCGTTCCCGTGCTTCCGTTCAGACATATTTGAATTTATTTCACGATTTTTTTTTGTACTCCGAGGAGCACAAGGATTTGATACATTTTGCTTCGTTTGATAGAGTCGTACGCTTTTTTAAAGTCTATAAATAGTTGGTGTATTGTTTCGCAATGTTCCCATTTTTTCTCTAACAACTGTCTTATAGTAAACATTTGATCGCTCGTCGACCTGTTACGCCGGAATCCACACTGAAACTCTCCTATTATATCTTCCGCGAAGGGCGTGAGTCTGGCCTGTATTACGTTTGATATAACTTTGTAGCAGGTAGCTAAAAGTGAGATTCCCCGGTAGTTATTGCAATCTGTCTTATCTCCCTTTTTGAAAATCGGTATGATGATGGATTCTTTCCAGTTTTCCGGTATCGTTTAATTTTTCCAAATAGCACATACTAGTTCAAAAATTCTGAATGTAAGCGCGGTGCCCCCATATTTAAGTAGTTCAGCTGGTATAGAATCGTTTCCCGCGGCCTTATTGTTTTTTAGTTTTTTGATCGCGGCTTCTACTTCTTTGTAGGTCGGTTCTTCCATATGGAGTTCAGCAGTGTGGATTTCATCTCCCGTTTCCTCGCAGTTTTCATGTACGTTTAGTAACTTATCAAAATATCCTTTCCACAGCTTTAGCAGTTCATTTTCACTTGTAACGAGATTCCCGCCCTCATCTTTCATTAATTGCGATCTAATCTGGAAACCCTTCCTAATAGCGTTGATTCCTTTGTACATCTCGCGCGGGTTATTTTCCTTACTGTTAGTTTCTATTTTCTAATCTCGCTCTTTTGGTACTCGCGCTTTTTGTTTCTGTAAATCACACCCACTTGCTTTCTTATTTCATGGTACTCTTCTACGGTCCTATCGTTTCCATTGTGAACGCTGTCTACTTTAGCCTTTTTGCGCCTTTCAAACCAGAGTTCGCACTCTTCGTCAAACCATGGTTTGCTCTTTGGCTTTTTCTTTTTACCTAGCACTTTGTTCGCGGCCTCTTTTACCGTTCTTTCGATAGCCCCCCATAGACTGTTTGGGTCCTTATCTACCTCCGTCGGTGCATCCGTGTCCTCGAGAACCTGAAACCGGTTACTTATTTCTACTTGATACTGAATTCGCTCTACCCCGTTTCGTAGCTTTTCAATGTCGAAGGTTTCTACTTTGTTCGCCCGGCTACTAATTTGGCTCTTAATTTGGCCACTACTAGAAAATGATCCGAGTCGCAATCCGCCCCCCTATAGGTTCTTACGTCAAGTACATTTGTGTGGCGCCTCTTATCGACAAGGAAGTGATCGGTTTGATTTTGCGATGTCCACGTTGCTTTGTGCATATCCTTGTGCTTAAAGCACGTAGTTTTTACTATAAGATCTTTTGCCGCCGCGAAATTTATGACTCTAATACCGTTATCGTTGCTGGTTTTGTGCAGACCTTCCTTGCCTATAGTGGGCTTAAACATTTCCTCTTTCCCTATTTTAGCGTTGAAATCCCCCACTACTATTTTGGTGTCGTAAGACACGAATTGGTCGATTAATTGTTCTAAAGCTTCGTAATAAAGATCCTTTACCTCTTCCTCTTTGTCCCCCCTAGGACAATGTACGTTAATAACCACGTAATTGTACCACGCTCCTTCGATGATGATATACGAGAGTCTGTCGTTCACGAATTTGAAACTTTTAACAGCGTGTATAATTCTTTTGCTAACCAGAAATCCGGTACCTACGCTCGCGCCCCCGAATATAAAGGTGAAGTTATCTTTTGCTAAAATCCCGCTATCTTGCCACCGAGTTTCTTATATTGCTACTAAATCTAATTCGCGCTCGCCAGTTTCTTTTAAGATTTCCTGGTACGCGCCTGATCTGTATAAACTGCGCGCATTCCACGTTCCCACCTTTAAGTCCCTATTGGTTTTGGTTTGGTTTTGTTTTTTTTTGAGCCATGATAGTAAGTTAAACCAGCGCGTTTTGGATCCTGTTCCGATCGCAGGTGAGTCAACCGTTCTAGAGGTGATAACCCCCATACCTCTCTAGAACTAAGTATGAGAGCTTTCCGACTTTGATGAGGACGGAGCCAACTCATCATCGGACACACTACGGAATCATTCTCGTATCCTAACGCCCCCCTGCAAGGCAGCGCGCCTTCGCTGGCTTCGTTACCGCGTAAGACCAGGTGGCGAATCATTCTACACATCCCCTTTCGGGGCAGTTGTCATCGCTCCCGCATCCTCCACGACAGCAGGATTTTTGTAATGTGTGCTAAAAGAGATAGAATATAGACATAGTGAGGTAGAAAGAGAAAGTGAAAATAGGTAATATTCTTGAGTGTTCGTTGTTGTGGTGGTGCTTGCGTATTGTTTCTAGATGAATGCGTTCGCCAGTGTGGGCTCATCACACCCACGCCCGGGCCTATCGGCTGTCCGCGGCTGCTTACTCGATTTATTCGCAGTTAACCTTCTTCTCTCTATCCGCAACCTGAGGACGCGCTGTGTATTGGTGATAGGCACCCACCCGTCCGATCTGGACGACTACGCCCAAGACCCGCTTAGGGTACCGGCGTTGCAACCGGATGGCAAAATTAGCTCGAGAAAATTTGATAGATTCAAAATTAAAATCAAAAGCATATTATGATCGATTTATAAATCCAATCGACTTAAATAATTGGTGAAAAGGTCTAAAAAAAAGGAACAGATGAAATTCAAGAATGAAATCAAGAGAAAGTATTCTCTTTCTCACATAGCTTTCTCTTACATTTCGAATGAAAGAAAACTCTTTGAAATTATATTAAATCATTATCATAGTCTTTCTCTTTTTCGTGGTCCCACTATTCGTCAGAGCAAGAGTTTATAAGAAAGCTTTTGAGCTTTACAAGAGCAAAAATCTTTTACTCATCGTGTTTCAAAACATATTATTTTTATGATTACCATCGAATGTACATTATTGCAACTTAATAAATTTTTTGATTTGATTACACAAGATTTTCGTTGCAGAATTTTATAAAGATGGAACCTCATTTAAATGTAATAGTTAAAGCGGATGAAGATGGTGAAGAATGAAATTTCGATCAAAAAATTGTAGATGAATATATAAAATTTGAGCAAGAATACGATGAATATTTACTAAATTTACATGAATCAATGTTACAAGAGTTACAAAAACAAAAAATTAAACAGTTATATGACAAGAGTTAAATAGAATAAGTACAATAAATCTGAAACGTTTACTGATTTTAATCAAATTCCAAATAATATAATTTAAGACATTTTGAATATTTAAAATTGCAAGTAAAAACTAATAAACGATTATTAAATGTTATTATAAATAACCATCGAAATTTTATGACATATTTTGTTTCTATGGCTAATATAATACATTATATATTGATATCTAATGAATAAAATCTTAAAAAAATGAAACTAAAGTTTATTATTTGAGCGCGTGTACAGCCTATCTATACGTTTTTATGCTTTACGTATATTAAAATCAAAATTTTTACTACGACGAACGTGGGGGTTGGCAAGCGAAACGAGCAGTGGGGGTACCCCCCTAGTTTTTTTTATAATTCATAGCACATTATTTATGAATATGTTGCTCATATATATATATATATATATATATATATATATATATATATATATATATATATATATATATATATGCGGCGGTCCCCTCCTACCACGACATGCGGCCCGACGCGCTGCCTAGCGGAGCACCACGACGTAGCGAGCACGAGGGGAGCTTGGAAGTTCAGTCACTTTCGTGAATCAATCACGGCCTGGCCGCTGGTGCGAACAGACCTAGTCATCTTGTACATAGTTAAATATAATCTATAAAATGTAATTTATGCAATCCTTATAATTACTCAGTTCAATTGCAGAATCTTTTGTTAACATTTTCAGGTTCGCAGCATCAATCATCGTTTTCACATTCTGATGTATAATACAGACACAGACGCTATGCGTACCTGAAATACCAGAATGAAGAAAATCTGACCTCAGATTCGTAGCCAGCCACCCCCAAAAATCCCTATATAACAAATTTCATACAAATCTGTTGATTTTAAAAAAACCGACCGCCATATTGGTTCCGCCATCTTGAATTTCAAAAATATGACCTCAGATTTGTAACTGGCGACCCCAAAAACCCCCACATCAAGTGGCGCGGGAGCGCCACGAAGACGAGTTTTACCAAATTTCATACAAATCTGTTGATTCTCAAAAAACCCCTCCGCCATTTTGGATCCGCCATTTTGAATTTCAAAAATATGACCTCAGATTTGTAATCAACGACCCTAAAAACTCCCGTGTACCAAATTTAGTGCAAATCGGTTGATTATAAAAATTTGTCAAACTTATTAGACTTTTTCCGCCATATTGGATCCGCCATGTTGGATTGTGCCAACCCACCACTCCAGCTTTCAAAGTGCGTCCATCAGCTACAATTTGAGCCAAAAAATAACTAGATTGGTTGCGAATTTTTATTTTTACAAGCTTTTTAATCTGGAAACTCGATTTTTCTTGAGTTTCCGGCCGCCATGTTGGAACTGCCATATTGGATTTTGCAAAGGCGCACACGGAATCTGAAAGTAGATGTCCTAAGCTTCAAAATGAGCCCTCGGGCGATTTTTTTGGTCACTCCAAATTTTGGACACAGCACTGATCCGGTTGACATGGATCGTCCCATATATATATATATATATATAGTTATTTTGTGTATACTCCTCCCTGCACCAAGGAAAAATTCCTTCATTTTCCATGTGATTTGACTAATGTAAATGCCCCCCCCGCACTGCCCCCCAGCTATATCCCCCCCCCCTCCTGCACTCCTGCAGCTCATTTTATGATTGATTAATTATTAATACTACAATAATTTTATTATTTTTATTTATTATTTATTATTTTTTATTAATTTAACTTTAAATTTTACTTTTCCACACCACCCATGAGGTAAATAGATAGGCGCGTTTTTTTTAATATTTTTTGTTAGTTTTATTTGGTTTGAAGTAAATAATAATTCTTATAATTTTTTGTTTGCTTTTGTATTGTTAACACTTTAATGTGCTTACACTTAGCATTGACTTTTGCTTTTATATTGTTGACACTTTAATGTGTTTATACTTAGCATTGTAGAAACTTTATAAGAGTATATGTGTTCATTATTTATTAAATTTCCACTTTATTAATCCACTTTTTTTTTAATTAATATAGTTATAAATTCGAATTTAATAATATAGCCAATGCAGCGATTGTTAATAATCTGCAGTATTGTTAATTTTAATTATTTTTATTGAATAAAACGTACCTGTTAAATTTTATTTTGTTGTTAAATTGATGTGATATACAATATTAGAAATATTCAAAATATATGCTACATAAGCATCAGGATCATTAATTAAAGATTTAGATATAAGATTATTTTTTTTACGTAGTTTCAAAATACGTTGAACATTTAAAGTTATATCAGTAGGAATTTCATCTAAACTAGAAGAATGTTGAACAATTCCATTATTAAAAATTTCATAAATTTCAATCTTTCTATTGAATATATTCAATTCATTTTCATCGTGTTCTTGTAGCAAATTATCAAATAATTTGATTATTTACTTCACGTAAATAATCCATATTGACCATATCACAAAATTTTGAACCGGATTCCATTCCATGCTGATATTATTTTTTATCAAAAATTGTAATAACATTAAACATATTAGTGCATCATTATTCTATCAATTTCTGTTAAATGATATATTTAAAATCTCGTTGCTAATTTTCTATGTATTAACAAAGTTTTGTATAACAAAAATTTCATTCTAAACTATGTTTTTGATTTCTGAATCGTTTTCATTTTTAATTTGAATAAATAATTGATTAGGATTTTTGCATCTAGATAAAGCTTCATACAATTGGCCATGAGAAAATTATGGTTTTTTTAAGTATAATCCTACGTTATTGAAACTTTGACCTTGAGATTTATTGATAGTCATTATAGCAAATGCTAAGACTAGAGGAAATTATTTTCTATATAAAATAAATGGCAATGAAGACGAATTTCCGGTATTTAAAGTAATTTTAGGTATAAAAACTTTATTCCCAATCTTGTCTCCAGTTATAATTTCTGCTTCCATATTATACTTTAATAATTTGCTAACTTTTAATCGTGCCCCATTACATAAACCATCTGCTATACTCAAGTTTCTTATTAACATAACAATTGAACCAATTTTTAAATTAAGTTCATGAGGTGGTAACCTTCGCGAATGCTATTTAATATTTCGATTAAATAATTTATATAAATATTATCATCAGACTTATCGACACCTTTATACGTTGCAGTATCTATACTATAATATGTTTTTGTCTCATCTTCTATTTGATTTAAAATTTTATTATTTAAAAAATAAGTGTATTCATTATGAAAGGTGAGTATTACGCTATTTAATGAAAAATGAATCTTGTTTCCAAAAATGTTCGAACATATATCATTCGTTTTCTATTCTTTGGGAATTTCAAATGTTTTGATTTTTCCTTCTCCAATTTTTAACAATAATTTTGAAAAATTTCCATTAAATGGACGCATATTTATATTTAATTTTAAAATGGAAATATGACCAAAGGTATGATGATTTTATAGTTTCTGCTAGAATAATGCTTCTACTACTATTTTTTAAAACAGGAAGAATTTGCTGAATGTCTCCTCCTATAATTAATAATTTATTCCCAAACGGAATTTCATTATCACACATATCACGTAAAGTTGTATCGACTATTTCTAAAGATTTTTTAGGAATCATAGAAGTTTCATTACAAATAATTAAATCTACTTCTTGTAATTTTTGTTTATCAGATTTAAATTGTAAAAATGCGGTTTCAATATTAGTCAAATCTAAAGGTAAACGAAAAGTTCTATGACTGGACATACCCTTAGGGAGTAATATTGAAGCTATTCCAGTGTATGCCATTGATAAAATTTTTTTATTTTGAGAAAAAAATAATAAATTAAAGTTTTACATAAAATGTTTTTCCAAAACCTCCAGGACCATCTATAAAATACATTTTATGAATTTGTGAACATGTAATGTTGAAAATATTTTTTTGGTCATCGTTCAACTGAGCGTACATTGATTCAAACATGAATTTGCAATGTATAATTTCTTCATTATTGTCAATGTTTTGTAAAAGAGTTTTGTTTGGCATAGGTAATTTGAATGATTCACATGTTTTATCCTCTAATTAAAATATTTGGTTTATATGTAAAAGAGCACGATTTTCTTTGTTATCGATAAAATCCTCAGTAAAACTATTTTTATAATTATTCCAAATGTGATAAATTTGAATATTTTCTAAAAGTAAAAACCATGCAAAGAATTGTCGCAATTGAGTCGGTAACATAACAGTACTAGCTTCTTCGAAAATATTATCAATTTGAGAATCATGTTCAATTAAACCCATGGCAATAGCAGTGTCTTTAAATGTACTAAAATTTATATTTTAGTATGTTTTAAAATCTTCAAATAACGTTGCGCCTTTTACTTTATTTAATATTAATTTTAAATGGAAACGTTCGTGATCTTTGGGTGAAACTACATTTAATCTACCAATAGTATTATTTTTCATTATATTTTTTCTTTTTTGCCATTTTTTATTTTTATTATCAAAATGATTATCAGAATTTTCAACTGAATTAATATTGTATGATTTAATAGTTTCTGCTATATAGTATTTTTACTACTATTTTTTAAATAAAAATAATTTTCGGACAATTTGCTCCTATAACTATATCATTATATTTCCAAAAGTAATTTTAACCTACAGATCAAATAAATAAAATTTTAAAAATCAAAATCACATAAAAATTTAACTGGAGGGTTGGCGAGCGAAGCCGCTCTAGTATATATATATATATATATATATATATATATATATATATATATATATGTGTATATATATATGTATATATATATATATATATATATAGATATATATATAGATATAGATATACAGGGTGTCCCATTTTAATTTACCACCCCCTAGAACTGGTTAATAATTTGCTCTGAGAAAAAAATGTTTCAAATAAAATTTGTTGGGTTCGAAGGGGGACATCTTTTGGCTATTTTAGCTGTGACCTTGAACATGACCTTCAAGGTCATTTGAAAGTCAAGACCAAATTTTCATATGAAATGTGCATATTTTTATGGCGGATTCGGATTCTACTAAAAAAGAGAAACATTTTTTGTCCGAATCATTTTTTGAAAAAATCCCAAATTTTTGTTGTAAACGGCTTTAAAAAAGTTGAAAAAATCACTAGATATCTCTTATTGCCCCACCCTTTAAAAGAAGTTAAAAATTTTACATTTTATCCGAGGAATTAGAAACGTACACAATTTTACAAATGTAAGTCCAAGTATGACCTTAGCCATGAACTTGTCCTTAACCAACAAGGTCATTCGAAGGTCAGTCAATTTATTTAACGGTAATCCTCGATTTTTATTCCGGCAATTGAAGCTTGGCTATGACCTTGACCTCGAACCTTAAATTCATTTTAAGAAAGAACCATCACTTTAATGGAAAATACTCTCTTTTTCAAAGAAATGAAATTACCAAAAAATTTATTAACAGAACCAAAGTTCATTAGAACGCTAATCTGATTCATTTTTTATCACATGGGGGAAGTTTGCAATCTTCGGGGTGTGTTTGACATTCTCTGGGGCAAGTTTGCAATCTTCGGGGTATGTTTGACATTCTCTGGGGCAAGTTTTACGTCATCTGCGGAAAATTTGACATCATCTGGGGCAAGTTTACGGTCACAACTGGGACAAGTTTGACGTCATCTGGGGCAAGTTTGAGCAGTAAGGGGCATGTTTTCAACTGAGAATCAAAATCAAGCTTAGTTTTTTTAATGAAAATTGTACATATTTTAAATCATATTCAGATTCTCTGATAAAGTACGCATCTTTTTAAGAAATATTTTTCTCGTAAATGCTTTATTTCTCGCTAAAAGACATTTTTTTGCTTCGTTATCGTTCTATTGGTAAAGCTTGTAAATTCTTACAGCTCCTCAAAGCTTCTCATCATTAGGTTTTCATTGACTTTTTGAATTTCAGAGCAGAAAAATACTTATAATAAATTATTTCTAGTAAGATTAAATATTCCCTAAAAAATCTACCTACAACAGATAATGGCTGACTACACGCCAGTAGAGATAGTCAACATGATCAAGATTCTGGGAGAATGTCACGACAATTACAAGGCTGCAGCGAGGCTGTACGCTGAAAGGTATCCGGACGCTCGTCATCCTACTAGGAGGAATATTAAACTTCTAACGATAAGAGCTCAAGGAGGTAACTTAAGAAGGAAGAGGCGACGGACGGGCCCAAGAGAGCATATTGCACTTGGGGTTCGTGCTGTAATTGCCGAGGATCCTCATATTTCGACGCGACAAATTCAGCGAATGCATGGAGTACCCAGATCAACAGTTTCCCGTTTATTGCGTCATTTTAGATTTCATCCATATCACTTGCACCTTACACATGCCATTGAGCCTGGTGATCCTGCCAGGCGACTTAGATTCTGTCAATGGGCGGAAACACGAATGCGCATAGATCCATTTTTCTTTGATCGGACTCTCTTTACAGACGAGGCAAAGTTCGACAATATGGGAGGAGTTAATCTTTATAACGCGCATTATTATGCAGAAGAAAATCCACATTGGCAGCGAGATCACCGTACACAAAGACGGTGGTCAATTAATGTTTGGGCGGGCATAGTTGGGGAATACGTTGTGGGTCCAATTTTTTATGACCGTAATTTAAACGGCGAGCTTTATTTAGATATTCTCGAGAACCAAATTCCACCTCTTCTAGAAAACATTCCGCTAGAAATAAGGCGAGACATGTGGTTCCAGCAAGATGGTGCTCCCGCTCATCGTAGACTACTTGTCAGGAGATTTCTGAACGCGACATACCCAAATAGTTGGATTGGAATTGGTAGTCCAATCTGTGAATTCCCTGCGCGATCGCCAGATTTGACCCCATTGGACTTCTTTCTGTGGGGGGCCGTGAAGCAGAGAGTTTACGCGGAAGCCCCGACGACGGCACAAAATATGATGGAGAGAATTGTTGCAGCATTCCAGGCGTTCACCCCACAAACATTAATAGATGTCCAAAGAAGTTTTCGGCAGAGAATACAAATGTGCATTCAACAAAATGGGCAATTGATAGAGCACTTGAGGCGTTGAAATTTCCGTGACTAGCTGAACGAAGGGGTCTTGCCTCAAGTGGCTGGACGTGAAGGTCTTGCCTTAAGTGGTTGGACGTGAAGGTCTTGCCTTAAGTGGCTGGATAGGGTCTTGCCTTAAGTGGTTGGACGGGGTCTTGCCTTAAGTGGCTGGACGTGAAGGTCTTGCCTTAA
>JAZHPH010000330.1:19261-42604 GCA_037356405.1 Nasonia oneida | reverse complement strand
AACAAAATTAGAAAAAAGAGCTTTAATTTAAGCCCTGAATGGTTAAAAATGACCTGGATCGACAGTTATGGGGATTTTAAAAAAGCAAACAGCGCAAACGGCGCAGGCTTTTCTTTGACCCAGTTATTTAAAATTATTCGTAGATATGTTGATAAGTGAAAATGCTCATAACTTTTGACCCAGTCAGTCATTTTTAACTATCCAGGGCTTAAATTACAAACCTTTTCAACGAAAGTAGAATAAAAGAGCTTTAATTTAAGCCCTGGCTGGTTGAAAATGACCGCTCCTGTGAAAAGTTATAAGCATTTCAATTGTAATACATTATTTTCTCTGAGGTTAGGGGACGTACAGCTCTGCGTAGGGTCGAAATTTAAAAAAGTGCCACTCGGTAATCAAAAGTAGATAAAAAACGCTAACTTTTATGATTTTTTAAAAGTTTTTAGATCATAAGGATTTTTTGGTACAGCTCTGTTTTAGTTGACGCGGAATACCATATATATATAGACACACACGCATACACAGTTTGGGCCAAAATTGAAATTTCGATCTTTGATTTAACTGAGAACCACCCTCCTCCCACACACACACACAACATTACACATATCGCGAAGATATATACATACATGTTTTCGTTTTACGTACACTTGAGACACAAAATATCTAATTCGAATTTTGCATCGTAGAATATGGACTTTGCCAAAATCAAAGTCGAGATTGAGTGTTCAGAGGTTAAATAGAGCTCGTTTTTTAAAATGTTTATATTACATGATGTAAAATTCGAATAGTTTGAATCAGATATTTTACGTGTCGAGTGTAGATACATTTTAGGACATTAGTTCAATTGAATCTGCGTTAGTCATTGCGTTAGCCTCTATTTATCAGAGGATATAAATCTTAGGTAGACTGCTGAAGGATATGGGAAAGCCCTATCGGGTATATCGCAACCCACTTGTAATTAGAGATGTTGGGGTGGACACTCGAATTTATTTTGGGTTCTCACCCGTTGTAAGCCATGACTTGACTTATGATTATGACTTTCTCATTAGTTCTAATTATTATTTACATTACAGTCATATGAAAACTATAACAAGATCGATTATTTATTTTAAATACCATTATTAACATTTTGTATTATGTGTTATCAAAACATAAGAGAATGCTGTGAAAATGTAAACTATACCAATGTTATATATGCGGATAGTTCTAAGTAAAATCAAAAGTGTAAAAAATGAATACTTTTTCGAAGTTTAATTTGTACGTTAAGTTGATGAAATTGTCATGGACAAATTATAGCATTTTTTGCTTATTATTTGCTGATATCAATGATTTGTAGCTCTTCAGAGATGCATTTTCAACCATGAACACATAAACATTTTATTGTAAAACTCTCCAAATTTTTCAATAAAAGTATGTACATATAGTTATTTATAAAAAATACATTTAAATGTGTGTGTGTATGTTCGTGTGTATGTATTCATATGATCGATCATACAAATATAAATACTTGTGATTGTTAAGTATGTTTTATGGTTATATAAACGTACCAAATGCAATATTCATGCCCAATAAATTATAATAACAACAAATCTTTCATTAAAAAAAAATCTTGTTATGTTACCCTTTGATATGGACATATGCTACTTTCGATATATACTATAACGTGATTGGTCGTAGCTGAGTGGTTATGTTTTTTGGAATTGTACCTTTTTGACGCAAGTTCGAATCCTATTCTCACCTTTTTTTATTCATCATTATTATATTTTTTTAATTATATCAATAGAAACCTCATTATTGAATGATAAGTATTATATACTATGAGAATTAATATATACTAATCAGATTTACTTTTCCGAGGCTTATTTAGGTATATTGTAAGATAATCAGGAAAATTGTATTTTTTAACTAAATTTTATTTTGTTACTTGTGTTTTGATACTAAACTGATTTTTTAAAAGAAAAATTTACGATAATAAAGTTTACTACTAAAATCTTTTAAAGCACTGATTGAAAGGTTCTAAATCTTCACTAACTAAATCCTAGAATATCTCGAATAAAAAGTTAGAGGTAGGAGATTACTTTGATTACATAATTATAAAGTTATATTATGAAATATATTTTAAGATAACGACAATAAATGAGTTGAAATAAAATTTCATTTTCAGATTTGTTAACTATTTTTTACATTTTATTACATTTTATTACATATGTTATTTTACCACCTAATATAGTCAATATATTTTTTTAATTATTAATTTTATAATAAAATGTAACAATGCACAAGAAAAAGTAAAAGAATATAAGCAGAAGTAAAAAAATAAAAAAGTCGCCATTTTCTTATATAATATTACGCTTACAGACAATTTTTTACATTTTGTTATACTTTTTACGTATTGTTACATTTGTCATTTCAAAGAAGAGACCCCCATGAAATCCTGGATCAATGGATTTATAATAAATTGTAATAAAACGTAACAAAATGTAAGAAAATGTAACAAACTGTAATAAAACGTAAAAAGGTCCGAAATCCAACAAAAACGTACAAAATGGTACGATTTGCTACATTTTCTTATATTTTATTACACTTTATTACATTTTTTATTTTCACTAGGGTTATCATTGCGTTATGAATTGTTAATAGGTATTCTTTAGGTAATACGCTTCTACAGATATATCACCTAAATATGCAACGAAAAATGATTCTATAAAAGTTATCATAAGTTCAGCAAAACTAACTATAATACGTATTGTTAGTAATTGCGGTGTTAAGTCACGACCCGATTTATTAATATGTTATTATACTTACTCTGCGCTGATTCTGCTATCGGCTCTGCTGCTAGTGTTGTCAGGAACAATCGGCTAGTCGTGTGCAGGGATAATAATAAGATATAACTCACGATTGTAGTTTTAATTAAGAATTTATTATTTGTACTGTTAGATCGATGTCGCGACTTAAATAACTGGTAGCTCTGTCGATAGCCCGGAGCGTCGTAGCAGAGTCCAGCTTGAGTAACAAATGTCGATTGCTTAACGCCTTGTAATCGGCTGTATTCGTTAACTCCGTTGAGCTACTTATTGTACGCACTCATCATTTTTGTGCTTACGGGCTTGTTGCTAAATATTACAATACATCTCAGGACGTGATACCCCCCCCCCCCCCCCCAACAAGCTGGTTGCCTATTGGTACAATAGCAACTTAATTATACAATAGACTAACAAACAATTTTAATTATTCAATATCCAATATATTAAGTTCTTGACAACATCCTTTACTTTTTATAAAATCCTAGAATATTCAATTTAAATTCTGACGTAGTTGTTTCTGCTCGTATTATTTTGTTTAATTTATTATCAACTTGTATGAATATTCTAGAATTTAATTTACATTAACATTATTAAATCTACTATTTTTAGTCGTTACATAACTTAAATTACGAAGTACTTATTATTATTATTAGTTTATTTTAAAATAGAAATGATATTTATATTATAACCTTGTCACGTCGTGCGACTCATAGTATAAATTTATTAAAAAACTAAAAGTATGATAATCATTAGAATACAAACATTGAAATTTAAACTCTCAAAAGAAGAATGCATCCCATACGCTGTACGGTTTCGACACACGGTCGAATGCATGTCAGTGTCGAATCAGTGAAATGATCAATCAGCAATTCGTGACGTAAGCGAGCGTTACTTTTAATGTATACATTTTCCGTGATTTTAAGTTTGTAAATATTGCAAAAATTACGTTACGAACGAAGGTTTTAAAAAACCTTATACGCGCTGAAACGAGCAGTTTGTAGTCAATCACGTGCTCCGTACGCGTCGGTTCGACAATTGGCGATACATTATTTGCAAAAGCAGCTTTAATTATACATATAAAAATCGCATTTCATCTCCGTCAAAAGAGAACAATATTGTAAGAGAATTTTATATAGTTAGCTGAATAAACAATAGAGTCCCTGGTAGAAATTAACCTAAAAACTGGCAAGTTCTTGTGTTAAAATCCTAAGAACTTGCCAGTTTCTAGATTAATTTCTACCAGGGGTTACAGTGTAATAGAATTCGTGTTTTAAAAATTCTCTACAACGAAATCCTACCCATCTAGTACGAACTTGAATCTGCATTCTGTAGACTAAACATCGCAGTACTCGAAGATGAGTTCTTCTTATTTATTTACTAACAGTGAGTGTGTTAGGCGCGGATTAACATTTATTACAGCCTCTGTCAGTACTCATATCATTACATTCTTGACTATTTTATTAAGAGTAGTCCGGACGTAACACCCTAATCTATTTCCTAAGATCCTAGCAATATAAATATATCAAACATTAATATAGATGTCATATTGTTTACGTAGAATAACAGGGTTTGAATATTTACCAATTATAATTACAGCTGCCTATTCTAGAATGGCTTCAATAAAAATAATGATATATTCGATTCTGGTTTAGATTTTACTTTGGATTCTGTTGGTTGATTTGTATAGGTCCTTGAATTGGGTAGATGGATAGGAATAGGTAGGGATATTTCTTTCTTCGGGTTAATAGGATTTTTCACCACTATTTCTTGTAGCTGAATATCTTGAGAATTTGTCGTTGGTGTCCGCCTTTTACCTTCATTTACTATCGTATCTATTCTTTTTATTACAATTAATAAATGTGTAATAGAGCTGAATATAGCTCCTAACAGATGAAGCGTCCATCCGAAACATTATATGCTGCTGTAGTTTTTGAAGATCTTCTTGTAAATAAATTCCACTGGTTGCCAATGAACTCAACTTTTCTGGTTGTCATGCAATTTTGGTTGACGGTTTCAAAGTCTTGATGATGTTGTTGCTTTTTCTTGGCGCAGGTTTATCCAATTATCGCCAATTTTAAAATATTGAGGTACGATAGAGTTTTAGTTTATCTTCGTACCTTTCTTTAATAGTATATGGGTTTTTGGCGTGAGATACATTGTTTTCTTTTCCTGATGAAACTGTCAGTTGTGTATAACAATAATCAGTATCATAAATCTTTACTTCGATTGGCGTGCACTTAATTATGTGTATAGCCTCGCCTGCTAGTCTGGCAATATACCCAGGTTTTTGAATGTTTTGAATAATGTTGTAGGCAAATTCATTGGGTGAAATGGATGCGAGAGATAAGAAATTCTATTTAACTTTTCTTTCTAATTCACATTCTTCTTTTAGCATATTTAAATATAAATTTTTAAACTGACTCCTAAAATGTCTTTTACGTATACTAATTTTGAATTTACATATGTAAAAGGATCAAAATTAACTATAGGCTTTTTATTAAGCATATATTCCTGAAATAATAACTGATTATCAATTTCTTCGCAAATGAATAATTTTGGATGTTCTGTTTTATATAAAATCCTACCGCAAATATTAACCTTTTCTCTAATGGATAAAGCGAATGATATTTCATTAGATCTTATTGTATAAACTGACTCGTGATTTTGTGAAATTACTTTTGTAGCTACTCCTCCATATAATATGTCATACTTATTTTTGAAACAACTATTAGTATTTATTACTGACCAAAACGTATGGCTAGCTTGTATAACAATACAATGCTGCTCCGAGAATTTACATACTGTCCCTGAACTTAATCTTATTTTATCATTATCTAAGCTTACATCTGCATATTCCTCTGAAAGTGTAGTTTTTATCAGTCCCTGTACTAAAACATCACTCCATGAACCAAAACTATCCGAATATGTTGCGCCTGTGCATTTCTTTTCTTTAATACTTCCTGCAAGTTCAATTCCTGTTGATTTGGTTGAGTTTATTACTTCCAAATTAGCTATAGTATGGGAATTATCATATTAGAACATTCCGCAATGATATATCGTACGCTGAATTTCTATCTTACATTGTATTACTCTTACTTTTCTAAATTCTGTCAACTGTAGTAGTTGTATGGTGGTGTTTGTCGCGTTTACATCTTCTTGATGGAAATCGCACTCCCCCGAATCAAGTAGAGAGTACGTGGTGATGATTGGATCAGATGCCCCGCAATCGAATCCTACTATAGCTTGACTTGTTTTAAGAATTGTAAAAATTCAGGAATTATTGTGTCCCAGTTTCCTAGGCAACGCCTTAATTTATTTACATAAATAGTTTTTGGTTTTCCGTTATAATTTATAGTTACGTTACTATTTCCATTTAATTTTATTATTTCGTATGGCCCTAGGTTATGATTCTTTTCAAATTTACTTGGTTTTGGTTCTTTTATTAACCACCTTATCGCCAACTTTTAGTTCTATTGGATTTACGTAACGGTCATATTCTTTCGATTTCATTTTTGAATTAATCAAATTTTCTCGAGTAATCATTGTAATTTCTTTTAATTTCGTTACTAAATTTTCCAAATAACCATTAAAAGTAGGCAATTGTTCATTTTTCTTTAACGGTTCGTTAGATTGAAGTCTAGCTGGATAACCAAAAACTAGTTCATGCGGTGTAAATTTATGGCGAGTATGGGCGCTAGTATTATAATTAAATTGAGCATATACCAATAATTCGTCCACTCCATTTTCTTTGAAGAAAAGTTCTTTAGATATTCGCACAGCGGATGATGTGCTCTTTCCAGCGAGCCATTTGACTAAAATGAAAACGCCGTGGTTTCGAGCTACTTGTTTTAATAATTTACTTGTAAAGTTCGCTCCTCTATCCGTAAGTACAAGTTTAGGTGATCCAAAAGTGCATATAAATTTTTTTATTAGAGCATCTGCTACTGATTCTGCCGTTTGATCAGTCAAAGAGAGAATTACTATAAATTTTGTTAGTTGATCTTGTATAGATAAAATATATTTATTATTATTTTTAGTAACTTTTTCCAACGTTTCAAATATTTTATCTCTTTTATCAATTTCTATATAAACTATATTATTTAAACAAATAATTAACTAACCTAAATTTCTTATTTTTATATCTTTCGATGTACTAAATATTGTATAATTCTTTTGCAAACATATAGTTTATTAATAATTTAAGTAAATTAATAAGCTTTGTTTTAATTGTTATTGCCGATTCAGCTGTATACATAATACAAAAATTTTGTTTTTTCCTTTTTCTAATACCTCAATCTCATTACTACGATTTTTCTCCCAATAAATATTTCTATTTTTTAATAATTTTGCTGTATTTTTATCTACTGATTCACGCAAATTGTTAATTAAATGTATCACGTTATCATTTCGGAATTGGATTGCGTTTTTGGAGTATACTACAGTTCCCTGTTTGCTTTCCTGTCTTTCAACGTAATTCTATTCTGTAGGCTATTAATTTTTCTTTGCTTACGGTTTTATATCTTTAACTTTTTTTATTGATTTTTGTCTTTTGTTCATTTACGATTTTAATTTTATCTTCATTGGTCAATTCTTGGCTAATTTTATTTTCTTCTCGCTTTTTCTGAGCTTTAGTTATAACACATATTCCAGCTTCCGCCACTGCATTTCGTGACAATGCATCTGCATTCGTATTTTGCTTTCCAGCTTTATATATAATTTCATACTCATAGTCTAACAATTTTAATCTCCATCTTTGTACTCTTTCATTATTATCTGCCGATTTTAACCATACCAATGGCTTGTGATCTGTTACAATCACAAATTTATTACTATAAATATAACTCTTGAAAGTTTTTATGGCATACATAATTGCCAAAGCCTCTTTCTCATACCTGGCATATTTCATTACAGCTGGTTGTAATAATCTAGATGCATAAGCTATAGGTCTGTCTTTGCCTATTTCGCCTTGAGAAATAACACATCCTAGGGCGTATTGACTTGCGTCACTTGTTATTATGAATGGTTTGTCGAACTGTGGGTATTGTAAAACTGGTGCAGAACATAACATATTTACTAGTTTATCAAAAGCTGTTTGTTATTATTTTTTCCAAATAAACGATCTATCTTTTTGTAATAATATTGTTTATGGCTTTGTTTTTTATCAATCTTCTATAATAGTTCGCAAATCTTAAGAATTGTCTTACTTCCTTTACGTCTCTAGGTATAGGAAACCTTTTGACGGCTTCTATTTTCTTTTCATCCGGCCTTATCCCAGCTTCGCTAATTATATGCCCTAAGAAACAAACTTCTGTTTTACCAAAAATCACATTTTTCTGGTTCTAATTTCAATCCTGCTGCTAACAATGCTTCTGCTATTAGATTAAATTTTTCATCCAATTCTTCAAAAGATGAATCTCCAAAAATAATAATATCGTTAATATAATTATAGCATATTTTATTAATGTAATCGGCTAGGACTGAATTTGTTACTCGCTGAAATGTCCTAGCAGAGTTCTTGAGACTGAACGGTAAAGCAAGAAATTCAAATCTTCCCAATAGCTGTAAATTAACGCAGTTTTTTCTATATCTGAAGGTCTCATTTTTACTTGATAAAATCCTGATTTTAAGTCTAAAACATCAAAATATTTCTTATTTCCTATAAGATCTAAAATTTCGTTAATATTTGGAAGTAATTAAGGGTCCGCTATAGTGACCTCATTTAGTGCCCTGTAGTCAATCACTAACTGTACCTCTTCTCTCCCGTTACAAGTTCTTTCTTTGGCACGACTAATGCTGGTGCATTGAATGGACTTTTTGTATTTCGGATTGCTTTATTTATGACTAATTTATTTGTTTCACTGATGGCAATCCCTTTCTTTTTGTGCTCTAATGGAAACTGCTTTACATAAATAGGTTTATCTGTTGTTAAATTTATTTCGTGTTATTCTACGTTACACGTTCCTAATTCATCTCTTTTGATCCAGAACACATATTTACCAATACCAGAACACATACTGGATATTTATTTGCGATTCGTTCAATTCTTTCTTGATTCCGTTTACCACCATTTTTCATCTGTAATTTCTTTTGCTATACTTCCTGCCTATTAGGCATCTTGAGTTTGCCTTGTTTAGTTTTCTCAAATGCATCGATTGCTTCTATATTTAAAATTAAACTCTCCTCTATGCCCAGTTTGTCCACTAATCGAGCTCCTTCAGTAATATAGTCAATATTGAATGATATATGTTGATATTCTTTTCCACCAAACATCAATTTTTCTTCGGCTTTTGACAATTCTTCTCAAGTTTCTTTTATTGTTGTTAATATGTCCTTGAAATCACATTCTTTTGCTTTTGCACTGATTTCTTGCGAGTTTTGCTCCTCTTGCAATTCTACGTTAATGTTATATATACAATTTTCAATATTCTTATTATCGGTTTCCAAAAATTCTCTATAATTTTCTGGCTTGTTTTCCTCTTTGTTATTTTAGTTTATTATTTCCGTCTGAGTATCATGACTGACTTCATATTCTTTAGTTATTGTATTCAGGACTGTTTTCACATCATCATAAAAAGTATTTTCTATCTCTATTTCATTTTTTTCGAAACCTTTCGTATTGTCGAAATTTTCTGCCTCTTGCTCCATGCTTTCATTTACACTGATTTGTTTATTACTCTGATAAGTTATATTTTCTTTAAATTCATTTTCAGCTTTACTTTCGCTCCACTTATTTTCATTTACGCTTTCATATATATCATTTTCATGAATGATTTCTTTTAAAATTTTATTGACAAATTTCTTTTGATCGTTATTTATTCCCCCTCTTGCATTCTGATCCTTGTTTTGTACTTGCTCCATATACGTGTATATCTTTTTAATTGGTCTACTTTGTACTTTTAAATTTATGTCATTTATCTCTAAATATGCTTCATCTAAGCGTAATTTACGCTTTCTGAGTAATTTAATTCTTAAAATGCCATCGTACGGAATGACAAATTCCTCTGGTGCTACATGGAAGTCAAAATATTTATTAACTATTGGTAGTTTAACTATTCCCAAAGTTTTTATATACTTGCTTGTTATCCTTCTCAACAATATTTTTTTATCTTGTAATTGTACCATCAGAGAAATTTGCCCTAATTTAATTATATTTATCTGTGCGCCACTATCAACGAGCAAGCTGCATGATTTTATTGTATACGGATTCGTAATCTCAATATATTCTAATCGATCATCTAATTTTATATGATATACTTCTAGTTTCTCAATATTCGTTTAGTTATTATTGCATTTCTCCGACTTCTCTGTATTTGAGATATTTTGTTCATAGAAATCACTTGTTTTTATTGAATTTGCTGTGTCATAATCTGTTTCGAATGTAATAGCCTTATTATTTCTTGTCCACTCGACCCGAGTAGGCTTTACTCGTTTCCCACACGATTCAATTGCTGATTCTGCAGTTTAAGGCATTCCTCTATCGTAAGGTTCGTATTTTTACAATAGCTATAAAATTTATTTTCTCTTGATTCCAGTGATTTGATTTCTTGACAATGTTCTACTGTGGGTCCCTCTTCTTTACAATAACTACAATTTTCCCACCTTCGAGCCATATTTTCTAAACTCTTAAATTATTTGCACTCTTGTATCGGATGTCCTCTCACTTGGGTAAAAATTTTGAAAAATAAATATTTGAAAGGCAAAAATTACGAATTGAATTATAACGAAAGGTAAAAGTTTAAGTCCTAGAATATTGGGAAAATATAATTTTGAAAACCTAAATTTGGAAATTCCTAAAAATATCGCTTTTGCAATATTTTAACTACAAATATCACCTTTCGCAATATTTCAATCCAATATTTTTGTTTTATAAATTTTTTCATTTCCAAATCTCAGTTTATAAATTTCGAATTTCTAATCTTTACCCTTTCTCATTTTTATTTTTCAAAATTGTTACCCTCAATTAAATGAAATAAATATTCAACTACAAGAGTTTGATACATTTTCTTTTAAAGATTTTATAATGTTGCATTCATATTTTATTCAAATATGTACATAAATCGTTATAAAATGTATCTAAAAACATTTTAAAATATTTTATAACTATTTATAAGAAACATTTTAATTTGGTTCACAAAAAATATAGGAATAAAATATTATGAAAAATGTTAAAAACATTTTAAAATTATGATTTTTAAACATATTTTGAAAGGCTAGTAAAATATTTTGAATAAATATTAAATTACGAGATTAAGATACATTTTCTTTTCAAGATTTTAAAATATTTCATAAATATTACGCAGATACTTTTTTTATTTGGTAGAGGCAACGTATATTGATATTTTGATACATTTTTATAATCTTTCCAAGTCATATTACTTAGCATTATTTTACAATATTCATAAAATGATGTTTAGAAATGTAAAATTACAATATTATAATACATTTTCTTAGAAATATTTCAAAATATTTTACAAACATTAAGAGAATAACTTTTTTATTTTAGTCGAGATGAATAAGAGACCACATTCGGGTAACGCATGTTTTTTTTTCATTTTGTTTCCTACTTAAGCCTGGTAATAGTAATTTTTAGAGTTTGTGTTATAACATTTAGGAAGTGTGTTTTGATGCATTTTAAGTAGAAACGTAGTGGTTTTGTAAAATATCCGTACGGACAGATGTATGTGCGTGACAATGTGTGTGTGTATGTATTCCTTCACAGATGCCTATATCTCAGCTTCTACTTATTAGTGGATTTCAATCCACTTAGTCTCATTTTCTTTGTTTTTACTGTACCATAACGGAAAAGCAGTCCATTTTTTTACATTTTGTTAACGCGTTTTTTTTTATAGAGATGTTTTAGTATTCAGATTTTAGTTTTTTCTAATAAAGTTATTGAGAAAGTTAATATAAGTAAATATTGCCTGATGATATGCACCTTAAAGAGAATATAATTACCTATAATGTTACCGCAGAGAATTCGTATTATCGATTATTTTAAGTTTGTACGTAAAAATTTGGGACAATGGGACGGTAAAACCAAGTTTCTCAAATTAATAGAGCTTAACAAATATGGCATCAAATATTACGAAATATTTTTTCAACACTGCTTGCTCGAAACGCGATTTTTCGGGCTCGTATTCTGTGCGCGAAACACAAGATTTTTTTATAGTGCGCAAAACAAATAATATGGCATGAGACATTGTGTTGCTATATATGAAAGTGTTGTTTTGCATATGCTACACAAAAAACGAGTCCCATGAAAAACACGTTTTTAGCACACCACTTGTCAGAAAATACAGTTCGATACATGTGCACGGAGTAATCGATCCTCACATAGGTGTTTTGTCAACCGAGGAAAGCGTGCGGAAATCGCTTACTCTGCGTAATTGTTTCAAAATATACTTGTGACAAGCGAACGCGAATTCGTATTTCGCGCACTCGTCGCATCGCGCGACCATTTCATGCGTGAGGGCGACGTTGCCAGTTCAGCGGTACCTGGGAAACGCGCGCGGAATCAGCGCGCGAGACAGATAGGCAAAAGCGCTAGTACAGTCTAGACGTACGACTTTTTACCGGTATACCACCCGCGATTTTTCGTACCTCCGAGACGAGAGAGAGCAGCGATGATCAGGACCATCCGCTGGAGGAGAACACCCGAGTCACCATCACCTCGAGCACCCGGGGTACCCCAGCACCTCACTGTTTCAGCCAGGAGCGACGCCTCCCGGCCATCCAGGACTTTTCCCCGTCGGCAGCCGACGGATACGCGGCGACCGAGCAACTAACGCGCGCGTCGAAACTGTAAGTCCGTAACATTAGCCACTGCGCGATTTATAGACCACCGAATCGGCTGCAGACGCCGAGGCCGAGACCCGCTGCCACCGAGTCGTCAGCTCGTCTCCAGTGCGAGCCGCGAGTGCAAACTCGTCCTCTCACGACACGCGTTACATTGTATTAACATCTTGAGTAAATATAGACATCTTACTTTTGAACACGAACGCATGTCTGTTTCTTCCTTAAACCTATTGCGTCCTTCCGCGCAGTTGTACACCGAGGCAACCCGGCTGCATAGTACGGGGACGGCATTGCACCGATGGCTAAAGTCCGTCGCACTATGGGATATTTCGACTTTTCCTGTTTAAAAATCAAATAAGTCCGAATCCAGTCGGTCGATCAACATGAAATTTTTGGAAGATGATGTTCGAACTATCAGAAATCACAGAAAAATGACCAGAAATGTTGATGTTTACTGTATGGTCCAGGATAACTCGTTAAAGTTGACGGTTTTCGCAAAAAAATCACAAAAGTCACTGTAGATCAATGGAATTCTTTTTTATTTAATGTTTCTGAACGATATTTTTATGTATTTTTTCCCGCTGAATTCAAATCTGCCCCTTAAAATTTTGTAAGATTTTTTTTTCATCCAGAAAATCGGGAAAAACGTGTAGAATAGCCAAAATTTTGTCTTTTATGACTCCGTAGGATTTGTTCTCATTCTATACAGTTATAAAACTCTGTCATTTTATGTTTTTTACAATGCTGATGGTAAATATATGTTTGATTATATAAACTGTATAATAAATACGTCATACGACCTACATTTACGCATGAGCGCGAGCATATAGATCATTTCAGTCTCGTCCTTTTCAGAATCGTTGCATTCGTCGTCAATTTCTACTTCATCAAATGTTGACTCAAGAAGACTAAAAAATTATATCAATTCTAAAATAAAGGAGACAAGTAACACATTTTTATTTCCAATACTCTCTTTTTCTTTATGTAATACTTAACTTCAGCTGAAATTTTATGTTTGCGCAAAACAGCTATTCTCTTTTTTATTCCGATGAGGGATATTAAAGGATCACTCATTTCAATCGCTCTGTTGTATAAATCCGTAATACGATTTATTCGAGAATTTTGACGACAATGATCTTGTGTGTTTGACCTATAGTACTTGTGCCATGATTCTAGCCCATCTTCTGCAAAGTATGCCATAGGAAGAGGGAAATTTCTAGCGATCTGACACCCGTGTACCAAAAGTTTGTGTGTAGTTGGGTTCATTTTTGCCCACGGGTATAGCGTATAATATAATTTATACGTATCCAAAGAAAATGTTTCCATTTTCTCTAAATTTAGTCGTTTTTTGCATTTAAATGCTGCGAGAACTATTGCTATGTTTGTAACCAACTGTTTATCAAGTTCTAGTGCTTCCGCAAAAGTAGATGGTTCTCTGAAACATATGCGAGCTAGATTGCCTGTATCGGTTGTCCCTGTACCTTGGAGAAGTTGATCCGCTCTAATATGAAATTTTACATACAATGTTTCTTTGACAACATTTTCCCTGTCTTTGTATTTATCTAAAAAATTAAAATATTTTGTAGTAAATAACCTACTTATATTAACAATTATTTATCTTATAAATTTATATTGCATTCTGTAATTAAATCAAGTACATGCTTGAGTTCGATTCTCTTTAGTATATTATAATTATTATTTTGTTTTAATATTTATTTAATAAAATTACTTAAAGTAATTAATTTGTAATTAATAATTTCTATAATTTCTTTTATTTTAAAAGATACCATTAATTCTTACATCTAATTATAAAAGCGTAAATAAAATCTAACATAGCTAACAAAATAAAATATTGTTATCAAAATACAGATTTAAAAAGTGCATAAAGACCATATTAAAACTGTAAAGTAGAAAATTTAGAACATTTAACATCTACATAATTAACTATTATATTAATTACTTGAAATTGTAAAATAATTTCTTTTTTCTTGGACAAATGAATAAGTAATCATATATTGTTAAAAATAAGTAATAGTTCGCACCTTTATCTTTGTCAGTTCTCTCCCAGTGCTTGAAAGGATTGCAGTAACTTATATTCATTAAGTGTTCAAAGGCTTTAATCTCACAATGTAGAATACCTAATCCATAATTTAATGAATTTTCCTTTGGTGTAAATTTATTTTTTAAGTCATCAAATGCAGTCGTTGTGAGATTATAACATGGGCATCTTGACGAAGACGGATTGTCAGTAATTGTATTCAAACATTTGCCGTCGAATAAAGTAGGGAAAACTTCATATTGAAGACGTACTGATTTTTCTATTGCCAAGGTAAAGGTATACGAAGAAAGAAACTTTATTTCTGTAAGTAATCGTGCGTACTCTTTTTTTGTATTTTCAGGGGTTTCTTTCTCATAACAAAGTCTCACAAGTCTAAAAAATCTTATACTCATGGGAGTTGGGTTTATCCAATTGCACTTACTATTTGTTGAGTGAAAAAGTTGAATCACTCCAATACAAGTAACAAAGAGTGATACTTAAGCGTTTTTATTTTCATACTCTACATTTTCGAACTTTTGCTAAGGATTTTTATTACACGAAGAACTATCAAATCCTATTGATACACGCATCTGCAAGTTACGATATGTTTCATCAGGCCAGTCGTGTATTATTGCTTTGCACAATCGTTCATCAATAATATTGAGTAGCTCTTGTAAACTAACGCAGACCTCGATATCATTTATTATTTTATATTTACGTGGATAACAGTTGTTCTTTTCTTTCATGACAATGGTATAACACGGATAAATATCGCAGCCTAATGCTTTTGTATCAGCAATTATTGCTTCATATTGCCGTCTTGTGTACTCGTTTGTAATTAAGAAAGCTAAGGCCGAACTGGGCGTATGCCTTTCTCGAGGATCATTTATTTCGTTTTGTTCATCCTGTCTGTTGTTACTTTTCAAGTTGATCATATTTTTTGCGATAGATATTACTGTCTCATTATAGTGGGGATCACTTAGCAGATTATGAGCTCGTCTACGCAAAGTTGATTCTGATGCATTTTTCAACGTACTTCTTTTTCGACCACTGTTAATGCTAAGTCGACCGCCTTTTTTTGGCCTTCCTTGTACGTTAGAATTCCTATTATTCTTCCTTTTTCGTCCCATATTGTACCTCTGATTAATTGGAGTAAAATTCACAAAAAGCTCTAATTTCGAATTATATTATTATCATACGGGTTTCTATATTTTGATAACTGAACTTATTGTAAAGAATATCTATAATACACAAACAAACAAAAATTATTATTTTAAAAGTACTATAATTTAAAGTAACTTTAAGATAACTATTCTTGTAAAACTAACAAATAGAATGTAAAATTTTAACAAATAAATTTATGACAATATCACTCAAATATACAAAGACGGTTACTTAAGTTTCTTATAATATGTTAATAGTAGCATTCATTATATTGCAAATACAACAGTTACTTAAAAAATTATAATTATTGTGATAAATAAAATAGTTGAAATAATATTATAGAGAAATGTTACTCTTTTAAAAATTTTAAATACACTAATTTTTGGATGCTTTTATGAAAAAAATTATGGCTTTAAATGAGTTTTAAAATATTACTTTACACTTACCTTTAGTTTATGTCACGATTACATGTGAAATGTACAATTAATTAAAAAAGTTAACACCACTTATGAAAATCGCGATGTAAGTAAATGTACGTATGAAATATCTTATTATCTCTTTCTATGCACACATCAACTGTCAACGTTATACTAATACTCATGACACGATAAAATTACATTATGAACAACATTCTTTCAAAATAATAGGTAAAATTTCAAGAACTGTAGTTCTGACGAAGAAGAAAACAAGTCAGGAATCGGTAAAGTACACGGTTCTAAACAAAGCAAAACAACACAGTTTCTCGTGTTTATTATTTTGATGTATTAGAACTTTGTAAATATACCTATTACATGTCGATTAAATTTTTTTTTAAATAAATCTTATTACCGATTTATATAAATTCGAAAATTTAAATAACACCTCATTTATGCAGATAAATGTGATTGAAAATTGCAGAGGTGGTTATAAAGTTTTGGACAAACTCATTTCTATGTATTGTTTTGCCTCACAGGAACCTAATTATAGATTAATTATTATATTATAGATTTTATTATTTATATATTGAAAAAATAACTTTTTATATTCTTATATTATTAATAATACATACATAGCATAAATATTAATTCGTTTGCATATACCAAATTTATCAAAACATGACAATATTTAATCAAACTTGAAAATACAACCGAATGACTAACATAATTATTTAAGGGGATATCTGAGACAAATATATGAGCCAAAACAATAATTAAATTTAAGAAAAGCAAGGTGTCATGCGTAGTTGTAAGCTAGTTTAAAGTTTTGTAATCCCCCTGCAATTTTAAATCACGTTTATCTGCATTCATAACGTGTTATTTAGAGTTAGAGACGATCGAATGTTCCAGAGGACCTAAAATACAGTTAGATTAGTGATTAGTGGGATAAAACACATAAAAATAAGCTTTTTATCTAATTTTTTGCTTATTTTGCGAGTCTTATCCCAGTAAAACTTCTTTTTGGAGTATTTTTTGAGGTTATGAAAGAACCGGGGCTACATAGGCCAAAAACAATGGTGGATTCGTGTTCAGCAGGCAAAAATACATAAGGATAAGCTTTTTTTTTCATTTTTTCTCTGTTCCAGCAAGTATTAAATAAAGAGTTGTTTTCTTTTTTGCGCTAAAACACGCGCGCTCATGCGTAAATGTGGGTCGTATGACGTATTTATTATACAGTTTATATAATCAAACATATATTTACCATCAGCATTGTAATAAACATCAAATGACAGAGTTTTATAACTGTATAGAATGAGAACAAATCCTACGGAGTCATAAAAGACAAAAATTTGGCTATTCTACACGTTTTTCCGGATTTTTTGGATGAAAAAAAAATCTTACAAAATTTTAAGGGGCAGATTTGAATTCAGCGGGAAAAAATACATAAAAATATCGTTCAGAAACATTAAATAAAAAAGAATTCCATTGATCTACAGTGACTTTTGTGATTTTTTTGCGAAAACCGTCAACTTTAACGAGTTATCCTGGACCATACAGTAAACATCAACATTTCTGGTCATTTTTCTGTGATTTCTGATAGTTCGAACATCATCTTCCAAAAATTTCATGTTGATCGACCGACTGGCTTCGGACTTATTTGATTTTTAAACAGGAAAAGTCGAAATATCCCATAGTGCGTCGTCATCGACCACCCTGTACACCTACACACTGCTCTTGCATGACTTTCACACCTAGACACCAAAAACCACGGGGCGAACTACCTAGACCACATCACTGGCAACCTTGTACACCTAGACACCGCTCATGAATGATTTTTATACCTATAATATAAACTCTTAATTTAATAGGACGCCGCAGTAATATTTTTTTGTATGTAACTCCGCAATGATATGAGGAATATGAGGATATGTAAAAAAGGTGGAAAAGCAATTCCCTATCATTTTTGATGCGCAGCTAACTTCACCGTCCTTTCACACTGAAGAAAAAGATAATGATTTGAGAAAATCATATACAAGATTGTTTATATTATATAAATGACAGCGTTTTTTTTGACAACCTGTATTAAAAATCACTGATTAGCACACAAATGTAATAATATATAAAAATTACTTAGAAACAATTATGGAAAGTATCGTTTTTCTTAAAAGTAAAATCTCGAATACCAATATAGAAGTAAATAGTGTCGCGGGCGCCAAAGCTTCGTCTGCTTCTCAAACTCGCCTTCGGGGCGCTATCGCGCCACTTGATAATTTTCAAACGCTACAATAATTATGATAGTATGCAAATGTTATAAGTATAATATTTGCACTTACTGAGTAATTTGTATGTATTAAATGGTACTGAAAAATTATTTATAGACAATATAATTTATTGCGTGATGGAATAATATTGTTAAACTAGGTATTGGGTAATGCTGTAATAAACTAATTTTTTAGTATAGTATAAATTTATTCTTTTTTAACTGCCTTTTTGAGTTTCTTTGACATATAGACATTTCATTTATTGTTGCACCTATATCCGTTCTATCGCTATCGACTTAAAAGCTATTTACCTAATCTTTTAGACCGAAAAATATTCATTCTAAAAGATTACTTTATTAGCGAAATATTGCAAGTTTAATTTTCGTTTAGTATATTTCTTTTCGCGTTGATATGGTCTTTCTTTACCTCTTCCGTCATCTGGTCACGTGGCTTCCGGTCATTGAAGGTGCGAAAATTTAAATAGTCAAGGAAATAAAGCAATGAACTGTCGATTTTTTAAGGAGTAAGATGCAGTTTTCTTACAAATCTTAATGCAGTTTTTTTGTTCGATTCGTAAGTAGATAAACAACGCGGATACGGGCGTCCTCACCACGCCACCCTCAGCACACCTGTGCAGGTGAAGCCACTCACCTGTGCAGGTGAGAACGATAAAGAAGGTCACTGCAGGGTACCCGGGAGGCTCGTTGGGGCTCAGGGCGGTTAACTCCGGTGCTCCAGGAGTCCGCACTCAAGGTCGAGTCAATGCGTGGAATATTCTAGCCAGGCTGACGTCACCGGTCGACGTGCAACTTGTCGCATCTTTTCGTCGACTCGCGGATCACATTACACCTGTTATTCTTTCTTTATGCGCGCTATGAATTAGCTCGATGACTTTGTATCGCAGCGGTTAATATCAAAGGGTTTCTAGTTTCACCCTTATTTTTTAAGACGATGCATTATTACTTATCAAGGGGCGCGACAGCGCCGCGATGGCAAGAAAAAGTACGATTTGTCGATGGCACAACCCTATATACTTTGAAATTGGATTGTTGGTATCTACTTGAATATATTAACCGAATCTTTCATGATTAAAAAGATTCATCCAAAAATATTAAGTTATTAACTTGATATTGCAAGTTGAAAATTTGCTCGGTATATTTCTTTTCGTTCAGAGTTTCCATCCTCTCCCGATTTTTTCGTCTCCTCCGGTCACGTGATTTCCGGTGAGGTTAGGTATTATACACTAGTGGTTAAAGTGGTTCATCAACTTGACCGACATTCATCTGCTACTCGGCGACACACGCGATTATATGCATATAATAACAAGAAAAAGTACGAAGTACGATTTGTCGATGGCACAACCCTATATACTTTGAAATTGGATTTTCTTAACCTTAAAAAAAATCTCGAGAGCATTTAAATCATTACTATTGCGCGTATGCGCAATCTCTTGGTATCTACTTGAATATATTAACCGAATCTTTCATGATTAAAAAGATTCATCCAAAAATATTAAGTTATTAACTTGATATTGCAAGTTGAAACTTTGCTCGGTATATTTCTTTTCGTTCAGAGTTTCCATCCTCTCCCGATTTTGTTGTCTCCTCCGGTCACGGGATTTCCGGTGAGGTTAGGTATTATACACCAGACATTCGTCTGCTACTCGGCGACACACGCGATTATATGCATATAGTAATGCTATACGATTATATGCGCGATGCGATCAATGTCTAAAGCAATAGTAGCTTATTGTCTATCGAATAGATCAAGATTTCATGAAGTGCAATAGCAAGGAGGATATGCTTTGTAAAAGATGTGGAATCTCCCAAAAAATTTTTTTTCTAAAGTGAAAACCTTGGCAAGAAAAAGACTAATAAACGTAGTGAAATTTTTAAATATTAAAATGTCAAGTAAATGTTTTTTGCTATACGCATTAAGATATCATTTTTTGGGAAAACTAATTTTAACTTTAATTTTATATCTTAATGCGTATAGCAAAAAACATTTACTTGACATTTTAATATTTAAAAATTTCACTACGTTTATTAGTCTTTTTCTTGCCAAGGTTTTCACTTTTGAAAAAAGTTTTTTTGGGAGATATTAAATACAGCTATGTACATGTTGATCGCGATGCGCAGACATCAGTCGGGGGTGTCGGATTGCGTATACTCTAGAAAATTCGTGTGTACATTTCACATAGTATGAATCAGACATACACCCTCAATTATTTTTCAAGATGATTCATTTTCTACGAATTATTTTTCTGAATAATAAGTGCGTGTATAATAAAACTTATTTACATGAAATAAAACACTACCTTTCAGAATATCGTACGTGCTTCAAGGCATCAAACGGGATTTTCGCTTGTTTTGCTGCCCTTATAAAAGGAAAGCGACTTCATTGTTTTTCATTCTATTCATGTCATTCAGAAAGTGATCATCATGTCTGCGTACGATTGCAAGGAGCTTGTGAATATTATGCTAGAAGCCTATGGGCTTATACACATCTGAAATGGATGCTTACATTATTTCCGAACTGAATCACAATTACAGGCACATGAACGTGATTGCTCACTACTAAATAAATGTCGAGTAAACTTGCCAAATACCAAAAATTCGATTCTCCAATTTAAAAATTTCAATAACAAAGAAAAAGTACCATTTGAAGTTTACGCTGATTTCGAATGTATCCTCAAAGATATAAAAGATGGAAATGCTTATCAGCAGCATGAAGATTTTAGTATAGGATATTATATGACATGCAGTTACGATGATTCACTCTCGTATTATCGTAGCTATAGAGGACCTAATCCTGCAAAATGGTTTGTCGACGAGCTTTTACAACTTGCTGAAAACATTGAAACAGTATTTTGGTGTCCCGTACCTATTGAGACATTGACTTGGGAGCAAGAGCAGTCTTTCCAGCGAGCTACATCTTGTCATATTTGTGAGAAAGTTCTGGAGCTTGAAAGAGTACGTGATCACTGCCATCTCACTGGAAGGTAATATTTTCACGTAATAATAACAACAATAGCTGCCCGATGACAAGTACTATACTTAAATGTGTTTCAGACATCGAGGAGCAGCCCATGAGAAGTGTAACTTGAACTATCAAGATTATCGCTCTGTTCCAGTGATCTTCCACAACCTGACTGGATGTGATTCACACTTTTTAATCAGAGATATTGCTCAATATATACCTGGTAGAGTCAACCTACTGCCTATAAATAAGGAGAAATTTATATTATTTATGAAACACGTTGATGGTAGTGATGTCAATTTCAAATTTATCGACTCTTTTCGATTTATGGCATAGTCACTAGACAAGTTGTCATCTTACCTCGAATATGTGAATATTCTCTGTTAAGGATAAAACTATACGTTCTTTTATTCTCCAACGTCTTCATATTTTGTTTATTGTTGCTAAGCAAGCTTGTCTCGACTTTTTCTAACAAACTATCTGTCAGTCCGTTTTTTTAACTCTCGTAAGCATCACAACGTTGTTATTCTCTGAATAAATAATTTTTCTACCAAGTCTCTCTTTTCATTAACGCAGTTGATCATCATTAAAACAAAGCAGATCAATTTGTTTTAACATCCTCAAGCAAGAGTTTAACAAAGATAACCAGCTGACTGAAGAGAAATATCAATTGCTAAGGAGAAAAGGCGTTTTCCCTTACGATTATGTGAATTCATTGGAAAAACTCAACGTTTCCGAGCTACCGCCAAAAGATGCATTCTACAATAAATTAAACAATTGTCATTTTTCAGATGAAGATTATAAACATGCACAAAATATTTGGAATAAATTCAATATTTCAAACTTGGATCAATATTCAGACCTCTATTTGAAAACAGATGTACTGCTGCTAGCTGAAGTTTTTGAAAATTTTCGCACCAGCTGTCTGAAAGCATACGGATTAGATCCAGCACACTATTATATAGCACCAGGCTTAACTTGGGATGCAATGCTCAAATATACAAATATTGAACTAGAGCTACTCACTGACATTGACAAAGTAATGTTCATTGAGCGTGGAATAAGATGATGAATAAGTCAATGGCTGTAACCGCTATTCTCGAGCGAATAACATTTACATGGGTACCGACTATGATGCTGATGAATATTCCAAATATTTAATCTATTATGATGTTAATAATCTGTATGGATGGGCAATGCAACAATCACTACCATATAGAGGCTTTAAGTGGATGACAGAGACAGCAATCATTCAAACCGACTTTTCCAGCGTAGATGATGATTCAGCAATTGGCTATATTCTTGAAGTGGACTTGGAGTATCCAGAGCAGCTTTACGGCGATCATAGAGACTTGCCTCTATGTCCTCAGCACATGAAGCCACCAGGTTCAATGTACTCGAAGCTCATGACGACTTTACACTCTAAAGAGCGATATGTTTTGCATTATCGAAATTTAAAGCAAGCTCTGGCTAATGGATTGCAACTTCAACGAATACATAGAGCCTTACAGTTTAATCAGAGGCCATAGCTAAAAGCATATATAGATTTGAATAGTAGCATGAGAAAAGAAGCAAAAAATGAATTTGAAAAAATCTTTACAAGTTAATGAATAATGCAGTATTTGGCAAAACTATGGAAAACGCGAGAAAGCGAGTTGACTTGAAAATAGTTACCAAATGGGACGGCCGGTTCGGTGCTGAAGCTCTTATTAGTCAACCTAATTTTCACAGTCGCAGTATACTAGATGAAAATTTACCAATTATAGAACTGACTAAAACTGAATTTAATATGGATAAACCTATTTATGTTGGACTCTGTGTACTTGATTTATCAAAAATGTTAATATATAGCTTTCACTATGATTATATGAAAAAGCAGTTCGGCGATG
>JAZHPH010000330.1:1001-19141 GCA_037356405.1 Nasonia oneida | reverse complement strand
GCGGGATATTGAACATTTTGACACTTCGGACTATTCGGAGAACAATTCTTTTGGAATGCCACTGGCAAACAAGAAAGTAGTTGGCTTAATGAAAGATGAGTAACGGACGCATAATGAATGAATTTGTTGATTTGCGCAGTAAAATGTACAGTATTCGAGTGGAAGGTCAGGACAAGATGAAAAAAGTAAAAGGCGTGAAAACTGCTGTAGTACAAAATTTAATAACTTTTGACGATTACATACAGTGTTTACAGAACATGTCTACGCAGTCTCGTGAACAATGCATTATTCGTTCTCACACGCATAATGTATTGAGTGAAAAACAAGTAAAATTAGCTTTAAGCCCACACGGTGATAAAAGGTACTTGCTACGAGGTGAAACTGATACGTTACCTTGGGGCCATTATAAGATTATGCAGACAGATTAAGAATAAATTGTATATAATGTTAGAATAAAAAGACAATTTGTAAACATTTATTTATAAATCTGATTTATTTATCCAACTATTGTGCTTATTATCGAATCCTAACCATTTTACATAAAGCTTATTTCCTCATTTTTTCAATACTTTCTCTACAAGATAAACATCTGGATACTTGGCTTTAAGCAATTCCTGTTCGTAAAAACCACCAGCGATGGGTTGATCTCGATAGTCCTTCAGCTTGTACGTTGGCACTGGATACGTTAGCACAACTTGACTAATGGTGAAAATCTCTGTCGACCAGTTGCTCTGTCAACCCTTCTCAAATACTTGCTTCATTTTGCTCACTCGCACCTTATCTCCAACCTTAAATTTGGCTTGTTTTCTGCTTTTTTGGTGAGAGAAACGTTGAAGGACTTGAGTTTCATTCTCTCTGCTGACATCTTTAGGTTTCATACCGATGGTGCGGTGCTTGCTGTTATTGTACTCCGTCAGTAAATCAAGTAAGATATCGAGCCATTTATAATTCCCCGTAAACTAAATTGCATCCACATCTTGTTCTTGAGTGTGCGATTGAAGCGCTCACAGATTGAAGCTTTGAGATTGATATATGTCGAGTAGAGATTAATGCCATACTGTTTCATAAAGCTTTCAAACGAGGAGTTTTAAAATTCTTTGCCTCGATCGGTATGCAAGTTCTTTGGCACACGACCCTGTTGCAGAATAGACTTCATTGCTGCTGCAACTTCCTTGCCAGTTTTCTGCTTCAAAGGAACAGCCCAAGCGTACTTTGAGAAGACATTGATAACCGTCAGCAGGTACTTGTAGCCTTTGTTCTCTTGTGCATAAGGCTGCATCTCCACCAGATCAGCTTGCCAGATCTCGTCCAGGCCACGCATTATAAACCGTTGACGCTGATAATTACGCCGAGCTGGTTTATGAAGTTCCTCTACTAGTCTCGCCTTTTGATGTATCATTATTATTCTGAGAATGTTTAAGCAGAATCTCATACAATTCACTTATAGCTAAATCTATTTTTCTCAGTTTTTCAGCATTCTCATCCTTTGCGATTTGTACAGCTAATTCTATAGCATCAATCGATTGTCTCAGATAACTTGTTATCTCGTGAACGCTGCGTATTTCCGAAATAATTGATCGCTGAAGGACTGCTAAATTCACTGCATTGTTCAGCTCTAGGGGTTCTGCTACGTTACACAATCTTCTGCTTCCAATGTCGAAGTGTCCGTCGGCAGTTAGTTTATAGCCAACACCAGGGGAACCACGACAACCTTTAGAGCGATTCGACTGACGTCCAAACACATTGACGCTCATCTTGCTACTGACTTCAACGTGCTCGCGACTACGGTTAATATATAATTTTAGCTTCTCGCAACCCTTCGACGATGGAATGGATTTCATTCAGATGACTATTATTTCCAGCTAATCGTTCAACCATGAGCAAGCGTAGACGATCAACTAGTTCGTTGGGATCATCCCAGTATATGTAGTCCATGAGAGTTCCTTTTCTTGCAACTTTATATCTTGGTAGAAGCCCACGACCGGTCTTGCTTGGCATTTTGAAAAGTGGAGCAATGATGTAATTATATTTCTTACTGTTCTGTTGACGTATAGGCTGGTTGTAACTGTAATATTTTCTGTGTACGTTTGTAGCTTCGAGAATATTTTTATAATTTTGCAAATCGTCTGGCTTAATCAACGCCTCATCTGGATGTAGTCTAAAAAGCGGCTCTTGCAGTCAGTTTTTGGATATTTTTTTATTCAAAACAATTATATTATTTCTGGTGATTTCTATAGGCGAATCACCAATCTTGAGTATTTGACCCTCTTGACGAATTCCAAACACGTGATCGAGATATCGTTGACGATTTTGCATCAACGCTAACAGATACTTATTGATCATTTCTTTTAACGATAGCAAATGCTTGTTCTTTATTTTACTGTCTTTCTTAATCTTCTCGTCCTCACTATCCTCTTGAGCACTTTCAAATGAATTATCAGCTGTTTCATTCAATAGCGTATCATCCTCATTATCTTCTTCATCATTAACATCATCGTCGAAACTTTTTTATTTTTTTAACTCTTGTTTAATATCTGGCTTAACCTCTTCTTTCACTCTCACCAGTTTCTCTAGTGGATCTACTATGGGCTTAAAAGTCTCGCCCAGATCTTTTTCCATGCTAGCTTTACCTTGCTTCAATAATCTATGTTTGCGTCTAATTGCTTCTCTAGCTTTGGTAATTTGCTGGAGAATTGCCTTTTCACGTCGAAAGTCTCCCATGTTGACTCTTTGACGAATCACAGTCTACTGCAACTACTCACACCTGCTATACGTTATATATTTGTGGCGAAGCAATCAAAACCTTTTCTATATCGTCTGGTGCTGCCTTTTGTTTGTCCATCGTATCAATCGAACACCATACGAATGCTGGTCTCGGGTTCAGAGGAAAGGAAGTTTAATAACTCAAACACTGGTTACAATTACTATAAATTGATTACTCCATTTATTCACTAAAAAACAACCTTCCTTGCACTCTAATAAAACTCTACTAATGTTTAAATATCTTTTTCGAAGTAGGACGTGGCAGGACTACAGTATCTATTTGAGCTTGTGACCGGTTCCGTCGAAGGTTCGTAGCAAAGAGAGCGACTCTCGCTGACGATCGTCTCGTCTCCCGAGCTTGCAAGGAGCACGATATTGCCTACTCACAGAATCGAGAAAACGTTGAAGCAAGAAACGCTGCAGATAAGGTTTTAGCTGCAAAATCCTGGGATCGAGTCCGAGTGGCAGACGCAGGAGTTGGTGAAAAAGCAGCTGCTCTCGCCATAGCAGGCACCAAGAAAGCAAAATCTAAGTTTGGAATGGGCCTTAAACGGCGACAAATAAAAAAAAGAAACCATCTATTTCACTGGCTAAAGTGATCAAAGCTGCTTCCACTTCTGCTGTTCCAAGCAACAACTCTCACGCAGTCATTCGTAGCGCTCTGAAGGCTGCTCGCCAAGCTGTAAACAAGGCTGGGTGAAAGAAAAATATACGTATTCCACGTATGCTGTCAATCCCATCCAAAATCGGAGGATTCCTACCATTTCTCGTTCCGATATTTGCCGGTTTGAGTGCAACCGGTGCATTAGCAGGTATCGCTAAAGCAGTGAACGATGCTAGCGTCGCTAAACGACAGCTTGACGAAAGCCAAAGATATAACAAAACAATGGAAGCTATTGCGCTCGGTGGTAAGGGTCTCTATTTGAAACATTACAAAGAGGGCTATGGTATGTACCTGAAACGTAGGCAAGCTTTAAGAAAAAAAAAATTCAAATTGCCGCACTACCTGACGCTGACGTTCTCAAATATGCCCGCATCCTAAAAATTCCATATTTTCGGGGTGTTTACATGCGAAATGCACTACCAGCGAGTGGACTACATTATCGCGAATCAGCAATCGTCAATCTCGATGATAAAAGAAGACCAGGCATGCATTGGGTCACCTATCGAAAACGAGGCAACCTTGTAGTGTATTTTGACAGTTTTGGCAATTTACAGCCACCTTGGGATCTTATGGAATATTGGAATATGAGCAGAGTCAAGTACAATCAGGAGCATTATCAAAATTACAATAGCTACAACTGTGGGCATCTTTGCCTAAAATTTCTTCTGAATGATATATAAGTGTTGGTTCTGCTTCGGCTTCAGTCAGTTTAGTTCGAGTAGTCATGGAAGATTAACTAACACTGAGCCTGTCTAGAACTTCAGCTGTATTGGAAGCTTAATATTTTCCACCGCTTTAACTTTCACCTAACAAAAATTACGTTCTCGGACTTGTTGAGTTGTTGACATTCAATTCAATACCAAACATCGATACAGGCAATAACAAGTTTTATGTGGGAGGAGAAGTGATAATTTTGCCTACAGGCAGCTACGAGATTGAAGACATTGAGAAGAGTCTGAAAGAGGCGCTTACACTAAAAGGCATAACCTTCAAACTCAAGCCGAATAACAAAACCCTTCGTTGCATGATCAAGTGTAATCGATCGATTGATTTCCAGCCAGAAGATTCTATCGACAAATTGTTGGGTTTCACGAGTCGCGTATTGTCGCCAAATACTGATTACGAATCTGACTTGCCAGTAACCATTCTCAAAGTTAACGCTTTACGCGTCGAGTGTAATATTACATCTGGGGCATATATAAATGAGCATAAGGTACATAACATACACGAATCCTTTCCAGCTGTCTCACAAGGCTACAAGATTATCGAAGTACCATCGCCAATTATTTACCTACCAGTCACTGTCAAGACTATAAATAACTTGCAGCTCCAAATCGTCGATTAAGACGGTCATTTAGTTAATTTTCGTGGCGAAGTCATAACAATTAGATTACACATCAAATCAGTCTGAGCATTATGGGTATTGTGTACAATGCTATTAAGGAAATTATAGGAGCAGAGCAGATAACAGAGTGGATATCAAGAAATAAGTTTAGTTTATTAGACTTATACAGCGTGAGAAGATGCCTCGGGCAGCGGCAATCTCCACCTTAACTATATAATCGCAACACGGGCTTCCGTAGTTCTCCACCTTCTAACTCGGAGCTTGATCGGGACCAGACTGCCCGACGCGTCGCTCGCTACGCATTTATACGCGTATTGTCTCGTGATCATAATACGAGTAAACGGTAGTCATCTCTGTTTATTCGTATACATATATATACAAGCGTGAATCTATAACGGCAACTAATTCGAGGAATTTTCCTTCACAAATGCTAAAGTGGGTAAAGACTATAATAGTAACTTACCATGCCATCGAGCAGCCAGTCATCGACGAGTGCTCAAAGCGCTAACACGTCAAAACATACAGTTTCTAAGAAGTCTAGGTTTAAGAGTTGTCCTTGGAAAAAAATAAGTTGCGTAATATTTTGCTGTTTTCAGCGAAATGGAAGAGGTGCTAAGCATACAGTCACCTGTCATATTTGACGAATCTGTTGCGCATTACGAGATTCATGCGCATCAGCCCTATACTTTATCGAATTTCAATAACAGCGATGAAATTCGCATTGGTATACAACATCAAGATCTATGTGTACTGCCTTCGCGCAGTTCACTACATATATGCGGAAAATTACAAAGACCAAATGGCACTGCCATCGAGGGCACGAAAATGCAGGCTGGCTCGACATCGCAGAGACTCAACGGATTTATACTTTGTATCAATTCCACTTGGTATGATCCTGGGTTTTGCCAAAGATTATCGCAAAATTGTTGTGAATGCCAAACATGAGCTTATTCTCAAAAGATCAAATTCTGATGTGAATTCTATTGTGCAGACGCAAGTAGTCGTGGCCGGTGCAAATGTTTACGAGGATTACCAAGTTGAAATCACCAAAATTGAATGGCTAATGCCATACGTAGTGCTCTCGGATAAACATAAAATTAAATTGCTCAATCATCTGCAAAAGGATAGACCTGTCACCATGAGTTTCCGTAGCTGGGAACTATACGAGTATCCGTTGTTGCCCAGTACATCGAAACACGTATGGACTGTTAAGACTGCCAATCAGCTGGAGAAGCCTCGCTTCGTTATTCTCGGCTTCCAGACAAATCGCAAAAGCAGCCAATGGTAGTCGCTTTGATCATTGTAATATAAGCAACGTTACACTATTTCTCAACTCTCAACACTATCTCCATGGAAATCTCAATGTTAATATTACTAATAATCCATATGCTCCACGATATGTATGCCAACATTCAAAATGCGTACTACAACAAAGAGGTAGAACCAATGCTGAAAAAAGCCGACTATCTGTCGTATGCGCCTCTCATTGTCATTGACTGTTCAAAACAAAATGAGTCACTTAAGCAAACATCAGTTGATGTACGTCTCGAATTTGAGGCTAGGGCAAATATTCCAGTTGGCACCTCTGCATACTGTCTCAGCCTACACAATCGTATAGTCGAATACAACCCTATGAGTGGAGATGTTTAAAAATTTCGCTTGCTTTAATCCACGAATTAAATTTATCAGGATAGCCAAGCCACTTTACAAAAACTTGTTTTTTAACACCACGTCCCCTACTCTTGATCACACGTTCCACTTTGAATTCCTTATTTTGTGACAAACGATCATCGCCAACTCGAGCTAGTTCTTCGGGATAAAAAAATCCGTCGATTATTTCACCTTCTAAATCAGTCAATTCATAGGTGAAGAGATTTTGACGACGTGAGATACGGGTAATCTTAGAGATCTCTTCACTGTAATTCTTTTCGTAACCTTTATCGAAGGTGCCTTTCAACCGACTGATGCGAACATGATCACCCACGCTGTATATATGTGCTCTAGAATTTTCTCTGACTAAGAGCTCTTTTTTCTAAATTTTTTCTTGCCACAACTGCATTACGAATATTTACAACTGCCGGAACCATTTTAGTACCACTATGCATAGTGTGATTATACGCGTAAACGATATTTTCAATAACATCGATATACCTACGAGTATTTTTGTGAGTAAAATATCTGAACATACGTTCTTTGAGCGTGCGATTTAGACGCTCGACGACGGCTGCTTTAACATCAGGATTACGTGCTACTCGAAAATTAATTTTGTGTTGTTTTATATAATTTTGAAAATCTGATCGGACAAACTCTTTGCCTCGATCAGTTTGTATAAGAATTGAGCGTCGCCCATCGGCTCTTTTTAAGATTTTGTCGAAACCAGCTGTAACACTTTTTGTACTTTTGTCACGTAAAGGCTCGACCCAAGCATATTTACTGAGAACATCTATGACTACAAGTAAATACGCAAAATTATCGTTATACGTTTTGAGAGATTGCATGTCACACAAATCCATTTCCCAACAATCATCCACATTAGTGACATTGTACATCAATCTAGGAAATTTTCGTCTAATAGGTTTGTGTAGTGTGTATGCATCTTGATTACTTAACCACTCATTAACCTCTCTTTTCTTCTTCTTATTTTTACCATTGATTCGTAACAGATTACGTGCACCAGCGTATCCAGTCTCGTGTCTAGTGTCAAAGTATTGATTTTCATAAGACATGTTAAATTTTATAAACCAGCCACTTGTTGTTGTTGTCTGCTTTTTGCGGTATGGATTTTTTCTTATTCAAACGTGCACTATAGCGTTGTGCGGCCGCTTGTCTAGTACCTTGTTCCAAAGTCGGAACGCTCTCGGAATTATTTCTCTTGGTTGAAGGAATTTTGTTTAATGCACGTTTCAAACTTTCACTAATTTTTATCACCTCTGGATTACTTATTAATTTGGGTGGAGTGTCAGTTGTTGCTATAAAATTAGCTAATTGAAATCTTCCTACAGGTTCTTCAACAGGTCTACTCCGTACCACGTCTTCTAGTAAATCTATAATATTTGAGTGTGGTATAGCTTTATCATCAATGCTAACTGTACCTGAATTATCCCATTTAATACGATGCGATGCTGATTTCCAATGTTGAAGCAATAAACGTGCTTTTCTCACATAACCCTTGGAAATGCTTGCAAGTATCGTTTCATCGGTCAATGGACTCGATATATCTTTATTTTCATGCTCTACATCAAGTATATTTGCATCTGATAAAAGTTCATGACGTTCCAAATTTTTAAAATGAAGATATCTTCTTAAAATTTGTAAATATTTTTGACATTTTTCACGTTCATCGGTGATACGTTTTGAAAAAAGTATATCGTGCATCTCAGCATCGAGACGACTTAAATTATCACCCTTTGTCTGTATCGTTGGCTCTAAAGCATTACTCGACTCTTCTAATATATGTTGTTGTTGTTGTTGTTATTGTTGTTGTTGTTGTTGATACTGTTGCTTCGTCACTCTCTCGTATGTTTCCTCTGGTACAATGACCATTTTACGAGCGTGCTCCGTATTTTAATTTCCAGAGACTCCAAATATTTTTGACACAAGTGCACCTATAATTGGTGCAAGTAACATTGGTAAAAAGGCACCACCGTTTTGAATAAGGACGCGTTTCTTTTTTTTCCACTTTTTCACTGTTATTACTACTGGATTTATTTAATAATTTTCTCAAGACACTTTTATGTTTTTTAACTTTGACTTGTGTGAGTTTTTTATTTTAACGACTCCGCGCAATACATTTAACACGCACTCGCATATGCTTTTAATGAGTTTTTTATCAGCTACACGTAACAGTCCTAAGCGCTGTTGACTATCTGCATGACAAAGAGCATTCAATACTGCAACACACTTTTTTGTAAAATGCTTTGGTAGGCATCCACACCTTGTATCTTCTTTTTCTTCTTCTGCTTCAGTAGCAGCAGCAGCAGCAGCACCACCACCACCACCACCACATCCACGCTGTCTTCTACGCTGTCTTCTACGCTGTCTACGACTATCGGTTCTCGCAGACACTCCTCTCCCGGCCATTGTTTCAATCAGACTGAAGCTTTAATCATAGAATCCTCTACTTTTATCAGAATTTCTTATTCTTCTTCGGTACATATGCGTAACTCAATTTATCATCGGGAAAAACAGAGGTACGGAAACGAAATTCATCCTCGGTCGACTGTTTCAAATCCAACAAAAGATAGCCATGAGAAGTTGACGTACTATCGAGATACGCTTCTTGTAACAATTTTGGGTCTTCGGGATAGACTCGACGCGCTAGATATTGTATTTGCGAACGATCACGTGGATTTTTAAAAATAACGAGGTAATTTGCATTTAATGAGATATCGCGTTGACCAGATCCTTTGTGAAAAAGATTTTGTGTAATAAAAATCACACTTAAATTCTTATGATGACTTCCCTTTGTAAATAAATCGAGAATAATGTTATTCGAAGATTCTCTCATTAAATCATCGATAATTAATAATTTTTTCTTTTCATTGTCTTGAGAATAATCTGAAGGCTGAGGTAATCCCTCGTGAAATTCAACAATTTTTTTTCTACTCTCCCTACTTATACCTCCTCGAACAAAGTCTGTCTCATACGTAGACTGCCACTCGGCATAATAGAGTAATATCCGATCAAAAGTTACACTGCACATGAGTGGAAGATGTCGAAGAAACCTTTTGACAAAAACTGTTTTACCACATCCCGTGGGTCCGCTAACGATACACGTAAACGGATGTTTGAATCGCATATCCATTTTGCCGAGTACTCACACACACACACACACACACACACACACACGAGAGAGATTTTCCTTAAAATAAGCTTATGGCACGCGGACGGTCGGCGGCGGCGGCGGCGCGGCGCGGCGCGGCACACGTAAAAATAAGCTAATTTTACGTGTGCTGAATCACAAGCTGTTATTACCGCTGTTTAAGCTGATATTCGTGTCCAACAAGCTAAATAACAACGCGAGTAAGCTGAATTACGCGTTAAAATGAGCTAAATTTCCCATAAGAAGCGTTCTCTTCGATGACAGAAGCTATACTGAGGATATAAAAATGTGTTAGGGATCTTTTAAATGGAAAAATAAGGAAATTATATAAAAATTTGTTTATTTTTATTTACAATAAATACATCCAAAAAGTTAATTACTCTTATATCCAAAAGGTAGAGACTTACGTGACGTAAGGTATCGTCGTTTTTTCAATACAACACAACATGTTTTCGATTCTTCACGCGTTACAACTTCATGCATTTTAGTTCTTCTGATAGCTTTGAATTTTAAGCGTATTTTACTACATTCATCATTCATTTTTTCAGATTCGTGATCTTCGTTTGCAAAAGCATCGTTAATCAAATTCTTAATGCTATCAAAATTAATTTTTACACCGTTTGAGAAGTTGTAGTAGTTGTGTAGTAGCAGTAGTTGAGAAGTAATGAGATACCTTTTACTTTACAACATTCAATTTTATCATCTTTATTGGGTGTTACAGCTGTGTAAGCGTAAAACTTTGGTCCTCCCGAAACAAAATTACTTATATACGTATTTTCACCATAACCACAAAGTTCATCTGTCATATCACCTAGTTTAGAGCCAATAAAAGGTTTATACTCAGCCGAAGTATCGTCATGCGAAACAAATATACAAGAATCTGTGTCATAATAAAGAACACGATCACCCAACCTTCTCAAGTAATTATATAGTTCTAAACGTGCTTGAGCAGTGGTGTAAGCCGCAATCACGACACTCGTATGCGGGGCAGGAGTGACAGTCTCATCCTTGTATTGCCAATTCACGTACAGTATCTCATCATTAATTGCTAGTATATCATTAACATCTCACTAAAAGAGATTCACGTGATTTTACAACTTCAGTTTGTTTCAAATTACTCCGTTGTCCAAACTTATCCCAAAACGAATTTAAGCAGAGCTTAGCAACAGCTCGTAACCCTGAATTTTTTTCGATATTATTTTTATCCATAGTTATACCCTCATCGAGTCTATACTGTTCAATGTATTGTAATTTAGTTGCTTCATCAGTACACCATGAGGGCCATCCGCTAGCCTCTTGCTTGATTTTTAAGAAAGTATTTACGTATTCAGCAAAAAGACCTCCGCTACCATCAATTTGATTATATTGTGTCATCTCATATTGCCAAATAATATAAATTTTCGTAATACTGTAACCGAGTTCAACAGCTTTACGCAACTCATCAGCAACCCAGGTGCCCGTGAATTCACGCATTTTTGGGTCTTCGTGATTGCAGTCACACTGCTGCATTTCTTCGCAGCATGAGCGGCAAAGAGCAAAAAGAAGACGTCCGTGCATTTTAATTGGTAAGAGTGGAATGTGCAGGTCGCGCGGTGGTAAGATACTACATTTAACTAATCCTTCAATATTGTTGAGATTATTGTTATTCCCCTGCGTTAATTCGTTGCAGTCTTCACCAATTAAAATTCGCGGATGTCGCACGGGAAATCGACCTCTTTTACACACGTACGGATAAAGAGAGCATATATCTGTATATTGAATTTTTTCGTTATTTCCGATCGTGTACTCAGTAACTATATTCTCCTGTGTTACATATTCGTAGATTTCGCGATTCTCTGCTTTTATCCGATCAAAAGTACATTCCCATATCTCTCGAACTTCGTAACCCAGGGCTTTTGTTTTTTGAATTTTCCGAAAAGTATTCTCGTACAACTCAGCCATAGTTCTGCCGTATGACATTATTTTATCTCGTCGTTTATTAAAGCAAATAGGGCAACCGTGTGTGTAACAGCCTTGATATTCAAAGACAATACCTTTATTTGCATTGTCATTTTCCGGAGGTAAATAGCCATCTACACGAAACCCTTCTGGAAGCATAAATTCACGTGCTCTACCCGCGTGTATGATTTCCCGACCAATCTCACGTTCACACTGTAACAGCCATTGTATTGACTTTTGCGAATGATTATCAGCGCGTCGGCATCCACCTGCTGGAATGATACCGATAGTTTTTTCGCGTAAGAAATTTTTTCTATACACAATGAAGCATGCAGAAGCTATGGTCGTTGCCTCTGTAAACGGACAAGTATTCCCGCACTTAATGAAAATTTTCCGAAAAGCTATGCATGCAAGTCTTAAAATTTCTACATCCATACGGCAATAATCGAGTATTTCACGTTGAAAATCAAATTCATAAGTATTTCGGTTCTCCTCATACCATACAATAAACGTTTCCCTCTCAGACGTCGGCATGGCATTAGGCGCATAGAACGATGCTTCGGGTAAAGCCCCAACATAATTTTGATTATCTAAAGTATTGAATAGATGAGGAAAATATCCTTTTTTGCTAGCTGGCGGTAGAGAAAAGGTTTGTGGTAAAGCACTTAATTTCATGTAAAAATAGTTTAAGCTATCAATAAATTTTGTTCGCCCGCATTGAAGCATAATTATATTTTGTCCATTCAATATTACGTTCGGTACTATTGAGGTATTTTCAACGATTTCTCTCAAAATAAATTGCGCATCAAACCCACGAGAGTTATGAGCAATACAAATTATTTGACCGAAGGTAGTTTTCTCGCGTACTGTCAAACCTATTAATTGTTTAACTGGATCATCGCGAAATATATGCTCTCTTACACCACACGTATGGCATAGTATATTTATATTTTCATCATCCATGCAATCATCGCAAACCTGTTGTACAACACATAGATTTGGAATGTGTATTTTTATCTCTGTATGTTCACGGTAAGCAGAATCTTGACGCCTCTCAAAGTCATAAAAAATAAATAAGTTTTTCTTTGGGGATTTATGATTAATCTGTGCGTTAACATTACGTTCAATGGGTTGAATATAACAGAGCTGATTTACATCATGTTTTTCGCGACATAAGTTGCACCAATTGATTCCACACTCGTGCTTTGACTTGTAGATATTATTTCGTTTGCAACACATATTACAAACTTTTACTACATCGCATATATTTTTATTTTTTTTTTGTATGACCCATCTATTTTGTGACGGTCGAAACATATTTGTCCGTAAAATTCTCGGTTACATTCTACACACTTTATAATATCTATATTAGAATTACACGTTGGCGCACAAAAACACCTGTCACATTTGGCTGTGCATCTATGCTCATCTACGTATCTATAGCTTTTATTACAATGTTCGCAGAAAAAATGATTGCGTGCAGCACCGGTTAAATTTAATATTGTATCGAAATGACGCCTTCGCGCGTCGTACAAAAGATTTATAACGTCAAAAGAATTTGAATTTAACAGAGGTCTTCCATCGTAAAAGGGCGATTCTCCACTTCCAAAAGATAAACTATCGTATATTACAATAGCGATATTTTTTGCGACATAATACCGCTGATACGTCTCTATTTCGCGTATACCGCACCCGTCTGCAGGAATTACGACGTTTGCATTAATAGTAAGGAGATTTGCGCGTTCTTTTTGCATACCACGTCTGCTATCTCTGACAATATTCCAAGTATCAATGGCTTCGTTTGAAAAGAATTTTTTATACATCATATAAGCCTCCCCGACAATTAAAGCTCTTGGCAAGCATAAATTATCGTTATTCCTTATAGATACAACCGATCTCTGAGATAAGCTATCAACACTCATCCTCTTTCTACTTCCACCTCGGCCACCATTAGGTATATTAACAAGTGTTAATGTTAGAATAAAGCTCTCATCTATTTGAAAATCCTCATTACTCTGAGCTAATCCGCTTATTAAATTCCATAAATCATTGTAAAAAAAATTATTTACTAATCGTAAAGATAACCCACCCGGGCCTCGTGCAAAATTTAAACTTCTAACGGAGACGCCAATCATGTCGTTTTCATTACATAATGAAATTATATAAGAATAAATATCGCGAATAACTAACTCTAACCAAACTATCGGATTTATAGATCCATCCTTCGGAGGAGATCTTATTTTTAACACAATACGTCTACCTTCTATTTTATACTTAGATATATAATGCGAATTTTGTTGGAAAATATCAAAACGATTACCAGGAGGCTGGATATCCTCATCCTCTCTTTCCTCATCGACTCCTTGATAATCCATATTATCGTCTGTTTCGCTTCTCTCCTCATCCTCCTCGCTGATCTCCTCCTCCTCCTCCTCTTCCCCCGCCTCCTCATTCTCCTCACTGGGCTGATTATCCTCTTGCTCGTAGTCAGACAAATCATCATTATTGCTGCTTGAATTTTCAATTCTTCTTCTTTGTCCTCTACCAACTTGAATAGAAAAATCACTTTCATCGGCCTCGTAATCCTGCGATTCTACAGAAGTATTGGTGTTCGAAGATGATGTAGATAAGGGAAAAATGGTTGTAGAAGAAGAACAAGATGAATCGTCAGAGTGATTATATTCTGAAAAAATTTATTGAATACAAAATATTTGAATACCCTATTTTACACTTTCTTTTATTTTAAATTATTCTTCTGGTGGTCCTGAAAAACTCTGTCCCAGACGATTAAACACTTCAGGTAAATTTTCAGTGTCTAACAGTATGGAATTTTTATCTTTACAAGCATTGAAAAACTAACGTATTTCTTGTGCTCTTCGAACATACATGATACGCATGATATCTTGTTTCAAAGCCCTGGGGTACTTTGCAAATCCTTCGAGACCACGTCGAATAACTTAAATAATATTTAAAAATAAGAATTTATTTCAAGAAAAATGTATATTTAAATACAGCATAATACTCACGTTCATTAATTTGACGATCTCTTGGATTTCCCTGGTTAAAAAAATGCTCGGTAACCAAGCCTCCAACGCTTCTTCTTGTGTACCGCATTTCTTCGGGTTCTACTGGTCGGGACAAAAAGTCGAGGATTTGTTGCCGTCTTTTAACACATGGATGCTCCGCATACTCAATAATATTCTCGCTTTCATCAGCTGCTCGTTCCATCAAGCGCTGTAGAATATTATTAGCAGCAGCTGTTGGCTCTATACATGTGGCAAGAAGGTGGTCAACATTAACCATGTGCTGAGAATCCCTATTGGCAGGTACATCTTCAGCCTCTTCTACTCTAGCATCGTGCTCATTCTGCGCTCTCTCTACTGCTTCATCCTCCTCCTCCATCGCCTCATTCACCTGAAGACGCAGCGCTGCAGGTGCCGCAACCACTGCTGCTGCCTCTCCCCTTACGGCTTCGCTCTCCTCCGCCCGCAACTCCTCTCCGTGTGATTCGGCAGCGCTCACCCCCACCATTTCAGCCGGTACAAACTGTACATCGGCTACAGCATTCAGCGCTTGCGCTGCATCCTCCTCTTCCGTCTCACTTGCCTCTCTTTCCTCCTCCTCATCTTCATTCGATGACGTAAGTTCAACATATGCACTTGATGTGTATTCTGTAATATTATCATCATCTTCATCAGAGGTTATGTCGGCTAACAAATTTTCTAACGCTGAAATGTAAAACAATTTTATGTTACAAATACAGAGCTTACTTTTTATAATAAACGTTATATGTATTCGAAGGTAGTGATGCATACAACACATGAATATTAAAATCTCTTTGATGTCGAATAAATTAAAACAAAATATTAACCGATATTTGATTACACATTTTTTTTAAATAAAAAAAAGCAAGAAGTATAGTGAGAAAAACAGTTGTTTAAAAAAAGTATTCTCACTGTCATAGAATATAGCGGATGTATATTCTTTGATTTTATAATTATACGTTATATTATTGTAATGATAAAGAAATACGCATCGCATACTATGTAATATGACAGATGTAAGAAGCTAATATCCCTAGTGCTGAAGCAGACGACTTGAAAACACTAGGCGTCATACGTAGCAGTCGACGCGTTCTACGGTAAGAGCAGACGACACTGCGTTACGAATGTGTGTATGCGCGCGCGTGCGCGAGTGAATGAAACAGAGCTTGTAGCAGCAGTAGCAGACGACGCTATCAGCTGTGGCACCGTTTACCTCGTTGCCAAGTACAAGTACTGTTTGATTTTTATTAATGACAACGCGATATAGTGCAGAAAAATTGCAATCAATAAAAATGTACTCACCATTATTCTCCTCGAATGCTGTCATTAACCGCGTCAACACAGGTAAATGCGCAAAATTCTGTTGCATACAAAATTCTGCTGCGCATCGCACAGCTAAGTTGCATTTTTTAAAAATGCGTCTATGAAGCTGTGCAATTTTCCGTGGCCCACAGCATCGTAAAAGACGTGAAAACTCGCGGCATAATTGGCACGATACCATACGTTTCACGCGTAGACACCAGCTTCTTGTACACCTGCGTCTAACAACACTATTTGCTTGAAGATTGCCCGCGATGCGAAGCACTACACTGCGTAAAGACTCCTCGGCTACGTTATACATGCTTGCGAGCTCTTGATTTAATGCAACTACTCTCATGACTACTGAGCTCCTGAGGTCAACGTAGGGTTTATATAGTATAAAAACGTCTTGCTAGTGGGGGGATGTGTGGACTCTCGCAACAGTATAAAGCACAAAAAATAACATCCTGTGATAAGTTTTGCCTCAGCTTTATCATTCGTGAGTATCAAAATTTCGCCGAATGTCACTTACACGGTCAGAGGATCGCCTGATTAATAGGTATTATATTACCTACGCTCTCACGGGTCCAAGATGCATAACAATCTGAAATAATGATACCGTCGACGATTCTCGCACGATACAAGGCGGCTGAAAGCAATGCTCTATCACATTTAATAGCATTCGACTTCCTGTGTAAGCGATGACTATAGCGATTCTCATACAAGCAGTATCAAATATACGGCTCCGAGAATCCACGTGTTAATTACATTTGAGATTACTCTGAACCGTTGTTTTGTCACACTGATCCATTTTTTCCGCGCATAGGTATCAAGTGTAAAGACTCTTAGCGTCGAGTTGATACTAAAAATATCAAGTTCTCGCTTAGAGCAGTCGAGAGTCAAAGATCATGCTCTCTCTCTCTCTCTCTCTCTCTCTCTCTCTCTCTCTCTCTCTCTCTCTCACACACACACACACAATCGTAAAAAGTATCCCGTGTTCGTCGAGCAGCAAGCAGTATCAAACACGTATAGTTGTTTTGTCACACTGATTTATCTCCGCTGTATAGGTATCGCCTGCTAAGACTCATGGCGACAAGTGGATACTAAAAAATATCAACTTCCTGCGAAGAGCACTTGAGAGTCAAAGGATGTGCTCTCTAGCGCTCGTAAAAAGTATCCCGTATCAGTCAAGCATTTCGCTGCACAACACGTCACCCAGCTCGTTCGGGTATCGGGTGTACGAGCACACGTGCGGTATCGAACAATAATCAACACAAGTCTAAATTTTTCTCCTTCGTCCCTCCTTCTCCTCCTAGACCCTACAGATGACTGCTTCGACTACAGTCGTCAGTTCCAACTTGATCGTAGTTCCACTAGGATGTCGGTGAAGAGTATTGTTTTACGCCAGTTGGAGGAGAAGAGCTCTCTATTAAAATCACGGATGGAGCGTACGTCGCGGCTCATACAACAGCACCGCGACACGTATGCTGAGCTGTACGAGGAGCGTGAAGAGATAAAACGCACACTGCACATCATGCAAGGCTCACCTTCCATAGGCCCCGTCAATTTCTACATCCCTAAGCTTGGGGATATGTGAACTGTGTGCGCGGGTCATGAAACGTATGACCATACGCACACGCTGGACGTACTGCACGGTGTGCAGGGCGCGACGGTGTACGACGTGCAGCAAAAGAGAGGTGTGGTGTTGCAGCGTAGGAAGGGATAAGACAGAGGAGACGGAGGAGGTAGCCGAGAAGTTAGTGCAGCAGCAGGAGGTTAGTTAGTTAATAAGGTAAATATCTTATGTTTGTCACAATAGATTAATTATGTGTATCTTTACACAGGTGGTGCATGCCGATGAAGATGCTGCTATGCTAGATGTTGTGAAAAGAGAGGAGCAGCAGGAGGAAGCGGAGATGCAGCAGGAGGAAGCGGAGTTGCAGCAGGAGGAAGCGGAGGGTGATGAAGTCGATACGGGGATTGATATAGGCGAAGAATTTTGTCAGTTCGACTCGCCTGCATCTCCCGACAACATAGCTAACAGGGGAAAACTTGTCATCGTGAAGATAGAGGCGAGTGCTGAAGAAGAGACAATCGACGTCGTATCGTGAAATTTTGTGTTTATGTGCGTGAGTGTATAGTGAACGCGTAAGTTGTATCATAACTTATATTTACCCGTGTATGTGTATGTGTGCCTAGATTAGTAATTAAGAGTAAGGAGTGTGTGTAAGAGAGAGAGAGAGAGAGAGAGAGAGAGAGAGAGAG
>JAZHPH010000329.1:90812-105850 GCA_037356405.1 Nasonia oneida | reverse complement strand
CGGACTCAAAGCTTAAGCCAAACTACACACACACATCATCCTTCCGCTCCTAACCCGAACATAGCACAACTCATTTGACGCACGCTAGACTATCACCACTCAAAATTTCCCGCAAAGGCTAGCACAACTCGCGCATTTGCCGCGAAAACTAGCACAATTCAAACTTTAAACAACGAATTTCTATAAAAATTTCCCGATTTTTGCGAAAATGTCCCTGATGAACATTTTTAAATGTTCACGATTTACAACTTTTTATCGAATTTAAAATTGTTTTCACAAATACAATAACTTTTACAAGCATTTTTTTAAATTATTTACTTTACTTAGACATTTTTGAAACTATTTAAAACTTTGAGGTCTGTCTGTCTTTGTCCAAGGTTTTCATGAACTTAACTAACCCAATAATCCAATAAAAACGTAAAATACTCACATTTTAAGTAATATAAATCACGAGTTGTGCTACTTTTCGCGGGAAATACGGAGTTATGCTACTCTTGGCGGCATTTCTGAACTGTGCTACTCTTCGCGGCAAATTGTGAGTTGTGCTAGTTTTCGTTTGAAAATTTGAACTGTGCTAGTCTTCTTACGGACCGACGATATAGAGTCATGCAGCCTGTTTTCTTCCCCAGTGCAATCATATGCAACTTTTTAACACACCCTCCACGAAGTTTGTACTTGTAACAAATGTCTACAAATGTCTAAAAATGTGTATTTTCTAGAGCTTATTCAATCATCATTGTGGCTAAGTATAGCTTTAAAGTTTGATTATAAGTGTGAACAATCTTTTCGTCTTTTTCCCCACTTATTCGAAGACACATCAACTTGTCTAGAGTGTGTGTTTTTTTGTATTTCTTTCAAAATTGATGTTAAAGTACAACAAAAATACACGCTAATATATATATATATATATATATATATATATATATATATCAAGTGGCGCGGTTTGAGAAGCAGACGAAGCCGCAGCGCCTATGACACTATTAACTTCTATATTGGTGTTCGGATTTTTCATGATACAGAAAAAAATGCTTATCGTTACTGTTCGTGAGTTTTTTTGGCTTAACGGTATGTTTTCTGAGTTAAACTATGATTTCCAACAAACATATTTGTAGATAGGCCGTTTCGTTTTATAATAAGCGAGTTTATATATCACGAATGCTCAGAACAGTATCTTTACTTTTTTCTCCAGTGTGGTAGGATCGTGAAGTTGGCCGCACAAGCTATTATGTGTATGTAATACGGTTGGGTATCGCTTTCCCACAGATTCGATAGGCTGCGCAGAGTAAATATGTTTACATTGTCTGCTTGAATTTAAGGTTATGTTTTTGAACAGCTGCTGCACTGTCACTGCACAAACTTTCTGAGTGTTCGGGGTTACTGAGTACGGGGTCCAGGAAGTGGATTTCGTGACTTTTCGTGCATACATGCAAATATCGTTTCGCGGTGGCCGATCACACTCGGTGTATAGGTGCCAAGGGTCTTCGATGACGAGGCTGTCGAAATATATTGCGCGCTGTAGATTTATGTATCCACGTATTAATATCTGCCATGAATGCGGTCTAGGGTGACCGATAACAAAGTCATGCAGTGCGCACCGTACTTCTAGTGCAAAAATTTTCAAATCAGTTATGTTTACTGTCCAGGTACATGCGGTCGACAATGTCGCGATCGAGGTAGAACTCTCCGTAGCTTTCATTGTCTAAGTGTAAAAACTGATTCTAGACACCAAAAGCTATCGTATCACCAAGACCCTGTCATCGGCGACCTCATGCACCTCGATACAATACACGAGAGTTATCGATATTCCCGTAATAAAAATCCCAGAAAATCAAATTCTCAATGATTGCACGATTACTTTTTTCAATTTTTCTTTTTGCTCTCAATTAAAATCTATCATACTTAGAGGGCTGAAATTTTGCATAGTGATTTGTTTCAAGCTGTTAAAACAATATATCCACTTGTCTTCAGTGCTCTAGTTTAAATTTTCATGTAAACATCCATCTGTAAATTTTGCCCCCGGAGCCATGGGGTTCGATATGGGTCAGCTAGCAAAGACAGACAAGCAAAGCTTGTTACGCTAGCCTGTTTCTACATAATAAAATAAGCATCTACGCCACAAATTAAATATCTTGCATGAATACACTGCATATAAGGCAATATAATGATAGATACTGCCTGCGATTGACTCGAACACTGAGTTGAGAGAATATCTGTCAGGATCGTCACTTTTACACTTCATCGTTGATAATCTTGAACACACAAATTTTACTTAATGTTTCTAATATCTAAACCCACATAAAAAGTGTACATTTCAGTGTGAGTGTTGAGAGTAGTCATGTTTGTATGCATGCATGAATTATGTGTAAGGTTAGATTGCCATTCCTAACATATTATCTTTTATTTTCCAAATTTGTTGAAAAAACCTTTTTTGAAACGTCAATGATTTTAAAATTTACTGATTTAGAGTAAATTTGATTATTAGGTTTATGAATTTTAGGTTATAAACCCATTAGTGGATCAAGAACTCAACATAATGTGCGGGCATATTATGTCAAAGTATTCATATTATGCTTAACATATTATGCTAAGAAAATATGGCCACTAGTTATCGACAGGCGTAAGACATATCTTATGGCGTATTTTCTACGAGGGTATGCACCTGAACCCCATCATTATGTATTTTATTTTTAGAACAAATTTTAGGTATTTCAATAAGTTCGCTCAAAAAGTCATGAAATCTGTAAAAAAACTTAACCAAAGTAAAAAGGTAAGGCACGTTTGATGTTTCGCGTATCATGATGCGTCCCTAGTGGAAATATAAAATGTAATAAAGCGTAATAAAATATAAGAAAATGTAAGAAATCGTACCATTTTGTACGTTTTTGTTGAATTTCGACCCTTTTTTACGTTTCATTACAGTTTGCTACATTTTATTACATTTTGTTAAGTTTTATTCTAATTTATTACAAATCCATTGATCCAGGACTTCATGGGGGTCTCTTCTTTGAAACGACAAATGTAACAATATGTAAAAAAGTATAACAACATGTAAAAAATTGTCTGTAAGCGTAATATTATATAAGAAAATGGCGACTTTTTTATTTTCTTACTTCTTGTTACATCCTTTTACTTTTTCATGCAATTTCTTATGCATTGTTACATTTTATTATAAAATTAATAATTAAAAAAATATATTGACTATATTAGGTGGTAAAATAACATATGTAATAAAATGTAAAAAAAAGTTAACAAATCTGAAAATGTAAGAAAGTGTACAAAAACGTATGAGAAAAACAAAAAGGTACAGTTTCTTACATTTTCTTACATTTTTTTACGTTTTATTACAATTTATTACAATTTATAACATTTTTTTTCCACTAGGGATGTCAATAATTTTGTTTACATTGAAATTACAGATTAAAAAACAACTGAGATCAATTATAAAAAGTCAAGTTTACAATCATATTATTTTATTCATAATACGGAAAACAAAAAATCATTATGTTTAATTGAGTTCTGAGTCAAATGATTGGTAATTAAGAACTTAAGTTATATATTGATCAATTACAAATAACTCGAAAGATATTTACTATACGTAACTTGCCATGCCCCTCACATTTTGTTCATAATACATACTTTTACACTTAAAATATTTCATTTTATTGAAATAAGAATTTTATATGTTTATGTACACAAATAAAATATGCAGAAAGGTAGACTTACAATAAGACCACTCCGTGAACAAGTATGTACCATGAACAAAATGTGAGGGGCATTGCAAGTTACGTAGTAAATATGTTTTGAGTATTTGTAATTGATCAATATATTACTTGTAACGTGGTCAGACTTGACGTGAGAAGAGAAAATCACAAAAGGAGCCCACACAAAACGGAATATTTATGGAATATTTATGGAATATTTAGAAGGAAGATTAGAAATATTTTTGAAATATTCCATGGAATATTTATGAAATATAGCTATGTCCCTAAAATCTCTGTCATTGGAATATTTCACGTAATATTTATGAATTATACCATGAATTATTTCAATTGAATATTGCTGGAGTATCGACTAAATAATTTTGTGAAATTTTTTTTTTTTTACGTGGCATTTGGAACTCGAAAGTTCATCGCCTCATCCACGCAAGCCTTCCACGCTGCCCTATTTTGTGTCAACCCCACCCAAGATGCACCTCTCCGATCGACACCCACCCGTCCTATTTCTACTAGATCCGCTTTTACGTTGTTCTCCCATCTACGTCTAGGTCTACCTAGAGGTCGCGTTACCATCGGCCTGCCATTCATGACACGCGCTGCCGTACGGTCGTCTCCCATTCTCGCTACGTGCCCTGCCCATCCCAATCTGCGCGATTTTATTATTCTGTTAATATTTGCTGACGCGTACAGATTGTGTAACTCATCATTGTGTAGTCTCCTCCATTCCCCGGTTTCCTCATCTTTCTTCGGCCCGTATATTTTTCGCAAGACTTTATTTTCAAATACCCTAAAACGGTTGTCCGCCTGCTTAGTGAGAGCCCACGTTTCGCACCCGTACAGAACCACCGGCAGTATTATTATCCTGTATATTCTTATTTTAACGTTTTTAGACAACAGCCTCGACTTAAGTAAATTACTCACGGCGTAGACGCAAGCATTACCCGAATGGAGTCTCTTGTGTATTTCGACATTAATCTTGTTTCTATCATTTATGGTCGTACCCAGATACCTGAATTCGCTAACCTTTTCAAAAGTAAAATCCCCAACTCTGAGATCTGCCTCCCGTCTGCAGATGCCTAGTTTATCCACAATCATGTACTTTGTTTTTGATTCACTAACTTCTAACCCTGTATACTCTGCCGCTTTTATGAGGATTTCCGCATTTCTTGCTATCGTTTCCCTACAATCCCCCAGTATATCCAAGTCATCTGCGTAGCCTAGTATCTGCGTTGTTCCATTAAGCGTTGCGCCCAGCTGGCTAACCTGCATTTTTCTAACGACATACTCTAACGTTAAGTTGAACAGCACCGAAGAGAGCCCACCCCCTTGTTTTAAACCATCACGTATCATGAAGGGTTCTGATATATTACCGCCTACTCGGACCTTTCCCGTGCTTCCGTTCAGACATATTTGAATCAATCTCACGAGTTTTTTCGGTACACCGAGAAGTACTAGAATTTGATACATTTTGCTTCGCTTAATAGAGTCGTACGCTTTTTTAAAATCTATAAATAGTTGGTGTATGGTTTCGCAAAATTCTCACTTTTTCTCTAACAACTGTCTTATGGTAAACATTTGATCGCTCGTCGATCTGTTGCGCCGAAATCCCCACTGATAATCTCCTACTATATCTTCCGCGAATGGAGTGAGTCTAGCTTGTATTACGTTTGACAGAACTTTGTAGCACGTTGCTAAAAGTGATATAGATACCCCTATAGTTATTGCAGTCTTATCCCCCTTTTTAAAAATCGGTATAATGATAGATTCCTTCCAATTTTCGGGTATTGTTTAATTTTTCCAGATGGTATATACTAGTTTATAGATTTTGAAAGTGAGCTCGACGCCCCCATATTTGAGTAACTCAGCTGGTATAGAGTCATTTCCCGTGGCTTTGTTGTTTTTTAGTTTTTTAATCGCGGCCTCTACTTCTTGGTAGCTTGGTTCCTCCACGTGGAGTTCAGCAGTGTGAATTTCGTCCCCTAATTCTTCGCTATTTTCGTGCACGTTTAATAATTTATCGAAATAATTTTTCCACAGCGACAGTAATTCATTGTCATTTGTTACGAGGTCCCCGTTTTCGTCCTTCATCAATTGCACTCTACTCCTAAAACCCTTTCTGATGGCGTTCATCCCTCTGTACATTTTGCGTGGGTTATTTTCCTTACTGTTAGTTTCTATTCTCCTAATAAGATTCTTTTGATACTCCCGCTTCTTATTTCTGTAGATCGCGCTCGTCTGTTTCCTTACGTTAGAATACTCTTCTACGGTCCTATCGCTTCTGTTTTGTAAGCTATCTAATTTAGCCTTTTTGCGCCTTTCAAACCAGAGTTCGCACTCTTCGTCAAACCATGGTTTGCTCTTTGGCTTTTTCTTTTTACCCAGTACTTTGTTCGCGGCCTCTTTTACCATTTTTTCGATGTCCCCCCATAAGCTATTCGGTTCGTCATTCCCCTCCGGCGATGTGTTTGTTTCTTCAAGTGCCTGAAACCTGTTATTAATTTCTATCTGGTACCTAATTCGCTCTGTTCTATCTCGTAGCTTCTCAATATCGAAGCTTTCTACCTTGTTTGCTCGCTTACTATTTTGATTCGCTACTAGTCTAGCTCTTAATTTGGCTACTACTAGGAAGTGGTCCGAGTCGCTATCTGTAAGCCCTTACGTCGAGAACGTTAGTATGACGTCTTTTTTCAATGAGGAAATGATCAATTTGGTTCTGCGTGGCCCCGTCCGGCGATGTCCACGTTGCCTTGTGTATGTCCTTGTGCTTAAAACACGTAGTTTTGATTATAAGATCTTTTGCCGCCGCGAAATTTATGACCCTAATACCGTTATCATTGCTGGCTTCGTGCAGGCTTTCCTTCCCTATAGTAGGCCTAAACATTTCCTCCCTACCTATTTTAGCATTGAAATCGCCTAATACTATTCTTGTATCGTAAGACGCGAACTGGTCGATTACCTGCTCTAAAGTTTCGTAATAGAGATCCTTAGCTTCTTCTTCTTTGTCCTCCGTAGGACAGTGCACATTAATAAATACATATCTATACCATTCATCTTCGATAATGATGTACGAGAGCCTCTCATTGACGGATTTGAAACTTTTAACCGAATGTATGATGCTTTTGCTGACGAGAAATCCGGTGCCTAGGGATCCCCCACTCCCGGCCCCATACAGGTACGTGAAGTTACCCGATCCTAGTACTCCGCCATCTGGCCACCGCGATTCCTGTATTGCTACCAAATCTAGATTGTACCTATCAGCTTCCTTTACGAGTTCTTTAAACGCGCCTGCTCTGTATAGACTGCGAACATTCCAAGTTCCGACCCTTAAGTCCCTTTTGGTTCGGATTTGATTTTTTTGAGCCATGATAGTATGTTAAACCCGCGCGCTTCGGATCCTGTTCTGATCGCAGGTGAGTCCACCGTTCTAGAGGTGATAACCCCCATACCTCTCTAGAACTAAGTATGAGAGCTTTCCGACTTTGACGAGGACAGTGTCAATTCGTCGTCAGACACACTACGGTTTCATTCTCGCATCCTAACGCCCCCCTGCAAGGCAGTGCGCCTTCGCTGGCATCGTTACCGCGTAAGACCAGGTGACGAATCATTCTACACATCCCCTTTCGGGGCAGTTGTCATCGCTCCCGTATCCTCCTCGGCAGCAGGATTTTTGCCCATTTTTGTAATGTGTGATGAAAGAAATAGATTGAGAGATAAGAGATAATGTGAAGTGTTTTTTTGTTGTGGTACTTGCGTAGTGTTTTTAGATGAATGCGTTCGACAGTGTGGGCTCATCACACCCACGCCTGTTCCTATCGGCTGTCCACGGCTGCTTATTCAATTTATTCGCAGCTAACCTCTTTCTCAGGGGCTGTTCTTCTATCCGCAACCTAAGGACGCACTGTGTAGTGGTGATAGGCACCCACCCGTCCGATCTGGACGACAACGCCCAAGACCAGCTAAGGGTAGCGGTATTGTAACAGAATTTTGTGAAATATTGAACAAAAATGCACATGTATGCAATGATTCGTAAATCATTCAGCAATATTTCATAGAATATTACATTATAATACTTATGGAATATTTCTTAAATAAATTTGCGAAATGTTTTATGAACATCATGATGCATGCAATATTTGATAAATATTCCATTAATATTTCATGGAATATTTTAGAGGAATATTCATGGAATATTTCTTAAATATATTTGTAAACTATTGTATATAAACTTTGATGCGTGCAATGTTTAATAAATATTCCGAAAATATTCCATGAAAGATTTCAGAGAAATAATCGCAGAATATTTTTGCAATAAATTTGTGAAAGATTGTTAAAACCACTTGATGCATGCAATATTTTCTTAATATTCCATTAATATTTCATGAAATATTTCAGGGGCATAATCACGGAATATGTCTTAAATAAATTTTCAAAATATTGTATACAAACCTTGATGCGTGCAATATTCCGTATTTCTTCCAGCAATATTTCGCGGGGGATATTTCGGAGGAATAGTCATGGGATATTGTAATGGAATAATTATGGAATATTTCGACAAATAATTGTGGAATATTTTTGTAAATAATTCTGGAATATTTAGATTTTTTAATTATGGAATACTTTAAGGGGATTTCTACATATTACCCTTCTGAAAAGGGCTGTACCAACAGCTGCAGTAATAATGTGCATATTTTTGCACACTTTGCAGATTTATATGCATAAAGGTTAGTTCAGTGAATCTAATATATTATCTGCACTATCGTTCATGCATGCAAATCGGACAATGCAGAGAATATATATTTTCAATCTGCACTATTGTAAATGCATGTAAATCTGTAGAAAGTGTGCAAAAAATGCATATTTTCTTACTGCAGCTGTAGCGATAAGAGCTCCTTTTTAGAAAGATAATGTGCAGAAATCTCCGTATAAGTATTCCATATGATTAGTTCATCGAAACATTTCATAATTATTTCCCAAAATATTCCATACTTGATTTGTCGAAATATTCCATAATTTCAGCAAAAACATGTTATGATTGTAGCTGTAGCTTTCTATTAAGAAAGGTAATTTACATAAATTCTCGTAATTTATTTAATTATTAATAACTCACTGACATATTATGCTTATTTATTCTTTATAGAAAAATTTTAAAGATATTCTGAAAAATACAAGAAATTAACAGAATCGTTAACAATAAATTTACCGAATCACTAGTTACAAAAATATTTTCTTTCTATTTATCTCTTTGGAACAAAATTAACTATACACATTTTTTGTCTATAATCTTAATCTTAAATGTATTTTTTTTTAGATCATTAATCATCATCGTCCTCTAGGTCATCTGGTATCACCGGGGCAAATGCCGATCGCTTTGGTGTGACTCTGAAATGCATACATAAATTCACATTTTTTTATTTATTTATTTATTTATTATTTTTTTTTATTTATTACAACCACATACATATGCCTATAAGGCATATCCTATAGAGGTAAACAAAGTTACCTATACATAGGGGTGGTACATAAAACAGAACTTAAAAACTAAAACTATAAACTAAGTAGAAATTCAATACATTTTTGGTTTTGAATAACTTCGATATATCTCCACGCAAAAATTCATTTTCGCAAAAATGAAAATTAGATATCTTGTTTTTTTAACAATGTAATTCGCATATTTCTCCCATTTCATGTTAAAGTCAAAAATTAATCCTAGATATTTATGGCTTTCTACTCTTTTTATTATGTTGTCACCTATGGTAATATGTAATGTGTCGGGGACACTATCACAGTAGCTGCCATACGTTATATACACAGTGTTACTAATATTTAAAGATAGTTTATTTAAGGTTAACCATTTCGCTACTTTATTAAGATATTCATTCATCTTGTCCTGAGCAGATGACCACGTATTATCACTAGCTATGATAACAGTGTCATCAGCATAAGACATAATAGTATCATTTTGCATATCTCTCAATAGATCATTCACATACAATATGAAAAATAAAGGCCCCAATATGGTCCCTTGTGGGACACCAATGGGTATATCTTTGTAATTACTTTTGCAGTTTTGGATTTTAACACATTGTTTTCTATCTGAGAGATAGCTAGTTATCAGATCTAGTACACTACCTCTGATTCCGTATCTATCTAGTTTATCTAGTAAGATTTTGTGGTCTACTGTGTCAAAAGCCTTTGCTAAATCTAGGAAGGTGGTGATAATAGGAATGCTTTTGTCTAGACTGTTATAGATAATATTTGATATATAGTTTAAAGCGTCAATGGTTCCTCTATTTTTTACAAACCCAAATTGTTTATCAGAAATTATTTCGCATTCAGTTAAAAAACTATACAATCTATTGTACATTATTTTTTCAAAAATTTTTGCTATATTTGATATCAGGGAGATTTGTCTGTAATTTGACATACACGACCTATCTCTAGCCTTATATATAGGAACTATGTCTGCACGCTTTAGGGCATCTGGCCAGATGGATTGTTGATCACATAGATTAAAGATGTGTTCCAATGGTTTTGCTATATGATTTGTTACCGTTTTTATCGTTTTTGCATTTATATTATCAACACCTCCAGCTTTTTTTTTTCCAATGAATCTATACATTTTATAATTTCAAAACTATCTGTTGGATAGATAAAAATTGATTTGTTATTTCTTTCTGGCAGTTTTAATTGTTCATCATGCAAATTAGAAATTTTGTTACTTAAATCAGAGCCTACTTTACAAAAATAGTCATTCATTATGTTTGCTATAGTACCCTTATCTTCAATTTTTTGTTCATTTACAACTAAATAGTCAATTGACTTGTTTTACTGGATTTTTTTGCCAAGCTTAGTATTAATAATGTTCCATAGCTGTCTTGGGTTGTCTATATTGCGTTTTATTTCATTGTTTTCGAATTTGTATTTTGCATCTTTTATGACTCTATTTAAAATTTTTTCATAATCTTTATATTCATTTTTTAGTACTTGATTCGTTGGGTTTTTTTTCCATACTTTATACAAATGTTCTTTTGTATTACACGACACCTGTATTGCATTGGTTATCCCATTTTTCCTAGGTGATGAGGTACTATTTTTCTTATTTACTTTTTTACTGCACGTGGCTTTGTCAACACAGCTATGGATCATTTTTATTAATTCGTTTAAAGCTTCGTTGGAGTCTTGTATTGCCAGCAAAGATTGCCAGTCAATTCTTTTAGCGAAGTTTTTTAGTCTACCATAATTCACGTATGTGATATCGTTTTCGCTTACATTTTTAAATTTAAGTTGGTCCATGGTTATGAACAACGGGCAGTGATCATTAAAAGGTGTGTTTAATTTAAAAGATTCTAGTATAATATTTTTAGTCTTAGCAAAACAGTTATCAATACACGTGCCCTTATCCTGATTTAGAGAAGGACGTGTAATTCCTTGAAAGTATGGTAAATATTCATGTTCGAGAAAATTATTTAAGTATTCCTGCATAATAGTTTTTTTGCTTATTTCTTTGTTTTCAATATAGTTTTCCAATATATCAATATTAAAGTCTCCAAAAATGCAGTGGTTTTTAAGATTTCTATGCCTTGACAAAAACGAACGTAGGCTATTTACGAATTCATTCTTAGGTAAGTCATATTACACTACTTTATTGTTACCAAGATAGTTGTTGAAATTTAGAAGATTCATGATGTTTGAGATTGTGGGCGTATGTGGGTGTGTGCGTGTGCGTTTAAGGGTTTGTGAATGTGTTTGTAGGTGTGAAGGGGATAAAAGTGTATGCATGTTTAACACTTACGTTTCAGCACGCTTCATTCGTGTGCTTGAAGTATCCAAGCGCATCTTGATACTCTTTTTTATGGAGTCGTCCGTGGCTGTCGTCGGGAATGCCGATTTTACAGCATCTAAATAATTATTAATACGTATAAATATTTATTATTTATCTATATGACTTACAAGTGGCAAAACGGATTAATGTAACATTATTTACTTAAGCTCTATATAATTACAGATTCATTTTGGGATATCTTGGTCAAAATTTATTACTATGAAATGATAATTATAAGTAAAAATGTCACTTAAGCAATTTTGTCCAGAAGCCGCATTAAAAACGCTGTTAGAAAATGTGTTAATCAACTAACGAAATATGCAGCTGCATAGAAGCAAATCAACAAATTTCTCTTTTTTTTTTTGGTATCCATAAAAACTATAGGTACTGGCGCATTGTGTGGTCATAATATAGTCTATTATATTATATATCAAGTCGTGAGGTGTATTACCTCCCTTACCCTTGAAGAAAACAACCTAAAATATTTATAAAATTTAAACTCAGTATATGGAAGCCAGTCGCAGTCAATATTTAAATCATTATGATGGTGTACGCAGTGTATTGATGGAAGCGATATATAATTTTTTGTGTAAATACTTGTTTAATTATTCAGAAACCGACTAGCGTAATAGTTTTTTGTTAACTGTCTTTGTTCGACTTTTCATCTTCAATCATATGGCTTTGGCGTCAAAATATGCACATATATAGGTATTAATATCAAAATAAAAATTATATCAGTTAAGATGAATTCGACTTCATACAATGTTTTAACATCTTGAAACTAATCATAATGCAAAATTTTAGCCCTCTAAGTATAATAGTTTAAAATGAAATTTTATGTGCATATTTTGGCACCAAAGCCATAGGATTATAAATCAAAAGCCGAACAAGGACAGGCAGCTAAAAACTGTCACGGTAGCCTGTTTCCGAATAATTAAATACACAAAAAATTATTGACACTGACTGCGACTGAGCCCCTTATACTGACTTTAAAATCTGCACGTAAAATTTTACGTGAAATTAAGTCTATATATTTTCAACGCGGTCAAATGAGTACACACGTATGCTTTGTATATACTAAGCATAAAGGAATCACAAAAATAAAAGTACACCTCTCATTCTGTACATATATAATACATTAGCATGTATCAACTTGCTAATAAATAAAATTAAATAAAATCCCTAAGAATAATGGTTAACCACGATAAAAAAATACATTATATTGAAATATAAATGAGTGTTACATTAAAAATGTATTATTATTAGCAAAATTTCAAAATTAATTAATTAGTTGTGACATATAATACATTTTTGCTGAAAAAAAATGTATACATCATGTAAGTGTCGAGTATTGTGCTTTCATTAAAAAAAAATACTAATGGTTTTGACTATACATGCGATATTAAAATGTTAACGAGAACAACAAAAATTTAGTAGAAATATGTAACAAAATACTGCAGTTAACTAATTTAAGGTAACTATAAGACCGATAAAAATTTCAGCTTAGTACTTGCAAAAACTATAATTCATATGCATGACAGTATAAAATACAACTAACAATAATGTTTATAATTAAAATAATCAATTATCAATCAATCAAACCAACCTGTTTAAATGCAATCGGAAGTCCTGATAATGCACATGCTGCTGTTTCTTGTACGAAACCCTCTTCAGATAATACAATCTCGTATATGCAGCACTGCACAAAACAAACGATAAAGCTTACAATATAAATCACAATACACTGCACAGTCCTGATGTCAATGCATTGTGCTGGTGTTTTTTTTTTTTTGCACAATACTATATAATAAAATTGCCTCCATGCAGCTGCACAAAGCAAACGATTTCTGTAAAAAAATTTTTTGGTAAAAAATACAAATTCACTCTATATGTAGTTTTACATATTTTATTTGTAGACTAATAACTAACATTGTTTTTTCTCAAGCACAAAGAGATTGCTAAGACAAAAAAAGAAGGAAAGTAGTGAAACGATAGCGTGAAACTATACTTTATACAAATAGAAAGGTCGATAGAAATAGATAAAAAGAAATAATGTATAAACAAAGAATGAATGCTCACCTGTTTGAATATACTTCGAGACGATAGAATTGCGTATATATGTATGCAGAACACTTAATTTCTTTTTCCAAGACTAGTAATCAATATACTACAGCTGTTATTATCTGCGAAACTATATTAATATTGAAAAAGCAATTACATTATTATATATATTATATATTTTTGAAAAAAGAACTTCTATACAAACCTGGAAAACGTATTTGCTGTTGCGGTTTATTCCCTCCACCCAGATAACAGCACGTGCTGTCTCCACCGAGACTTGTTGTGCCGCACGGCGTGCTGGCCGTGTGCCGTCTCCATGCTGTCAAGCGGGGACATCCCCCAATAGCAGCACGTGCCGGGCATTTTAGGGTCACACGTGCTGGCCGCTCGTGTCGTCATTGTGACGTCCCCAAGACATCTTTCGTTGGAATTATCGAAAAAAAATTTCTCCCGCCATTCGGGAAGTCATAATGTTGACATTTTGCCGGCACGGCGTGCTCACATTGCGACGGCACGAAACTTTGTCAGAATGACGGCCATGTGTGCCGGCAGAGATTAGAAGAGAGATTGCCGATGAGCATGGGCGAAAGCGTGCTATGCGAAATGTAGTCGTAAGCTAGCGCCGCCCTGCGGATTTCGCTCCGAACTATACGCATCTAGAAGCAGCGGAGGAGAAGTAGGGGCGGCCCTACGCAACTAGCTTCCCCACCAGCAGCAGCGGCGGCCGGCGAAGAGAGTATACATAGCGGCGCGGCGGGACCTATCGGAGAAATGACATTAGCGGCGGTAACTGTTAGGATTCGCGCTTACACGATGAAAACGATTAATAAACAATTTTATATTTATGAACAATCACCGATGAAACTCTAAGCGCTTAATATCAGTGGCCATGATCGTCTTTATAAAATCAACCCTCAAAATTAAACATTTTAATTATTTAATCTGCTGATTATGGATGAACAAAAACAGACAAATTTAGCTTGAGCTTAAACAAAATTAAATTAAACTAATAAGCCATCCCAGCCTTCCGATAAACATATGCTACTTTCAGTTTCTACTCATCAACGATGATCGTAGCGGCGCGGTCTACGTGCGTGCTTACTATTCTTATGCACTCGGGTTCGAGTCCGAGACTAGGCAATTTTTTTCTTTTTTTCTATTTTCTTATAAAACGCATATAATACGTAATAACAATAAGAATTTTATTATTATTTTTTATTATTATTCTAATTACGCAGGGAACCTGCAATATGTAACTACCATAATTTATAGTATTATGCGTATCGAAATAATAAAATTTTTAATTAATTTACTTTATTTTAGTAGGACAATCACTTTTTCGCATACAAATTGAAACGAAAAAATTAAGCTTAAGCTTAAACAAAAATAAATTAAACTACAAGCCACCCCAGCCTCCCGATAAACATATGCTACTTTCA